>CANNZV010002457.1:0-97556 GCA_947561585.1 Caprella mutica
GACTGTGCTCTTCACTGATGAGATGCGAGCGACTCTTGACGGCCCTGACGGTTGGGCAAAGTCATGGACTGCCCATGGCTCTTCTCGTCCTCAGAGGATTCGTCGTCAACAAGGAGGAGGAGGTGTTATGATGTGAGCTGGAATACTTGGAGACAGATTGGTGGGACCCTTCCGTATACCAGAGGGCGTTAAAATCACGTCAGCTAATTATAATAGCTTTTTGAAGAACAATTTTGTTCCGTGGCTGAAGAGGCAACCAGGCTGCACTCAAGAAAAAGATCATTTTCATGCATGATAACGCCCCGTCCCATGCAGCTACAGCCACCCGCAGTTACCTGGAAACTCTTAAGTTCTCGGATGATAAATTGATGGTCTGGCCCAGCTTCTCACCGGATTTAAATCCAATTGAAAACCTCTGGTTCATATTAAAACAAAAGTTTTATGCGGGAGGACGTCAATTCACAAACAAGGAGGACCTCTGGAGGGAAATTGAGAAAATCTGTGAGAAGATAACACCAGATACTATAAATAAGTTGACTAGCTCCATGGATAGACGTCTTTTGAGGGTCGTTGACAAGAGGGGTGGTTTTACTGGGTATTAATAATTAAAATGCAGTTTTTGTTATAATTTCATTAATTTTGTATTTTCGAAGTAATTAAATTTGCACTCTTGTAGCTCCTGCATATAAATAACACTTTTTGAGTTAAATAAAATTGTTTTTGAACGTTATATAAGCACTTTTATCCTCCTGCACAAGAGCGTGGTACTCTGAAATTATACCTTTTTAGGAAAAATCCTTGTCAATTCACCAATAAGTATCACAGGCATTTGAAATTTCTTGGCATGTTACATCTGTATTGGACAAGTGTCTACTGAAAATTTCAATGGATTTGGATAAGTTATACTCATTTTACAGCAAAATGTGTGATCTGCACAAAAGTGTGGCACGTAGTGTATTTAGCTTATCTTTATCCTCTATGTCTTCATAAGCTATTAATTTGATAATTTTATGTTTAATAAGTTTCTATAAAAGTTATAATCGGCTGGATAATAACATCTTAATTTGCTTACTCCACACATTTATTTTAAAACCTCGGGTCTCAAAGGATGGATTCTTACTGGTAGCAAAATTGAAAATTATCACTCGGTATTTGAGTACCTATATTTGATTAAATATAATAATAATATCGAAATAACAGTGATATATTAATGAAATGACAGATAAATTATAATAAAAATAAAGTAACATATCATAAAGAGTTACTAAAATATATCGAAACTGCATCATATCAATTACATTACGATAGAAAATATTAATATGTTTTTGTATGATTATCTAAATAAATGACTATACATATTCATGTGAAACATAATGAGAATTGTAAATTATACTATAAAAGAACATAAACAAGGCAGAATGACGCAATAATGGAGATTTGTTACAAGTATGAGGATGGGCAGAAAGAACAGTCGTATTTTTATATTTATTCATTAATTATGTATGAGAACACTACTAAATTACGAAATTCAATATAGTCAGTGTATATTTCTGATGGGCCACGTCACATGTGACTCATATAAATTTATCTAGTTTGTACAGCACTGTTATGATCACTTCTTGGGTTTGAGAATTGACACTAGACTTTCAAATTTTAATGGGAATATATGTGAATTTATCCCTTCAGAACGAATTGTTTATTCTTTATTTCCATTATTCAGTAACTGATCTAATTAATGTCTATCAATTACACAGGAAATGAAAGCGGGTAATGACCGCTTCAATTTTATTATAGGCACAAATATAAAAATACACAGTTTGGCAAATATGGATATGAGAATGATCGGAATAGAGGGTAGAACAGTAGATATTTATGTCCTATCCCAGCTAGTGTCGTGCCAATTCTGACTTAAACAAGTGTTTAGGCAGGAGAGACTAAAACTTAGGCCTATGAGGGTACAATCAGAAAATCAAACAAATAGGCCTACTTTGGATACAAACACATGGGGATATAGAAACATACAATTTGGTTAGATGGTATAAACGGATTTCTGAGATGGTTGGTTATCGACGGGAAGTAAGCAATTATAGAAATTCAAAACCCTAGAAGAAATGTTATTTTAGAGCTTTGTATAGATATAAATACGTAGTTATATACATATTTGAATTATAGTTCATAACACACTGCAATCGACAACGTTCGAGCTTTGTCCACAGCTAATGGGTAGCAGTATTTTTTTTTCAAATAACATATATTTTGATTATAAAAACAGATTTAGGAGTTTTACAAACGTAGTAATATAGTATAAATTATACCCACATGGTTTATCACTCCATGTATGCCGACCAATATCTAATAATAATTCGATATTATAAAATTCGTTAAAACTTATTTAGGACATAGAAACTCACATCTTACTCGTTTAGTGTGAAAACTATATACAAAACATCATTTAAACAAGAAAACCAAAGCCAGTTTTAGAAAATAGCTGAGAATGTTTTTTTTTCGATTTAAAAAAATACGAAAATATAGGATTTAAAAAAAATGTTAGTTAGCGTGATCGAAAGAATGCTGGAAAGAAAACAAAAAGTATCGGTTATTAGTTTTGTCAAAAATGTCACAAGGATTCTCAAACTGTCTTCGTTTTTATTTTAACATATAACCGTATTGACTTTTGAAATTGGAAAACAATTATAGAATACTCCTTTTCACAAAAACTAACACCAAAATCGAAAAAGTTACACGAACATAATGAGTTTACTTTGCGAAGTTACAACTGAAACTTGCAAATTTTAGGACAATCGATCCACAAATAAAAACGTTTTCTGGAAGTTGGGTTGATTCCATTAAATACATGTGAAATGTGATTGATTAAAATTTAACTTAACGTTTAACAGCAAACAGCCAGTAGCTTTAAAACCCGTAAACATAGGAAATAATAGTCCGAATTACAACAGTTCGGGCCCATTCACAACAGACAGCTTCAGGATGGAGCCCCAAGGGTCAATTATTGCCTGTGTATTTTTTTACTTAAGCTTACAAAATATATACATAGCAAAATTAAAAAATACACAAATAAAATTATCAATAAGATGCAGCTAAGGTTCAAGGAAAGTTAAAACTTGTGAAACCTAATTTAAAATCTATGAACACTAAAAAATTAAGAAAAACTATATTAAATGATTTACCATATGATTCAATTCTAGTGGCTAGCACCTCCAAAAATAATATTTACAAATGATCGCATTCAAGTTTTATTGCGGTCTAACACTTTGTTTCATCAAGAGAAGGTTACTCAATTTACCTAATAGAAAAAAATAAATAATAGTAGAAACGTTTCATATCAATTGATATGGGATACATTTTTTTTTCTAATACATTTAATGAAATAAATACTAATTTTAATATCAAAATATATGAAAAATAGACATAAAGGACTTGATTATATAATACATTTTTTACGTTAAATAACGTTCAGTCTGCCAAGCGCGTCCATGTCGCCGAAGATCTTTGAATACATATTTTGAGGGAAATATATCTTTTTGAGATCTTGGAGAAAATTTCCTAATTAATTCCTATGTTTACATGCATTTATTGGAGACATTTCACAGAATTCTGGTTATTTTGGTATTTTGGAAACAGATTTGAAAATCTTTGGAGACAAATTGCTCAAAAAAAAAAATCTTGGAGACAGATTTGCCACACTTTACAGACTGGTATAACGTGTTTTTTTTAATTCTGAAGTCTTTTGTAAAATAGAATAAACCAAATTCCTTTCATATTTATGTTAATCTAAATAATTACTTATGCATATTATTTAAATTATAATTCCTAAAATTGTATTACGCATGTTTGAACTACATACAACAGTAAGTAACTAATATAGCTACCGTAAGTCACTTTGAGCATATAATTAGTATGCACACTATATTGAATAATTTATGAAATTCAAATATGCATTTTGGTCCAGCATATATGCCAGTGACTTTCTGCATTTTTTATGCGGCATATATATTCCGAGAGCAGAGATCAGCATATAATATGCTGCATGTCGCGCAACTTATGCAGCGTATTATATACTGCAGAGAGTCACGTCTGTTGTAATAAAGTTTGTCTTCATCTTTATCTTGAGTAACCTTGAGTAATTGTTTGCAAGAAGCATTCTGATCAAAAACTTAATAAACTATATTTATGTATTCTAAATATAGATAATAATATTACTTCATTTAATGTATAATCATTATACATATTTTTTTCTATTTATCATCATTTAATTTAGTCTATCACTCCCAAGATGGCAACAACACTAGAAGCTGCGCAGTGAGAATGCGCACGAATTTTAGTGATTTGATGTGTGATATCAATATGCTATTAGCTTATATGTTATATATATTAGTTAGATGTGAATCATTTATTATTAACCTTATTCCAAATATGAATTTCCAATTAGTTTTACATTATTTAGTTGATATACAAAGAATAATGAATACATTAAGATTTAAGAAGGAATTATAAGAAGTGATAGTAAGTAGTTTGTTAACTATTGTCAGTCAGCTAATTAGATGGGTAACTTCGATATAAAATGGTATATTTATTCAAGCAGCTTTTTCATTCATTTACTATTGAAGAAATAATTCAAATTTACGTTTATAATTATGATATTAATATTTCTAAAGTATTTGTTGAGATTTTAATCTATTAAAAAATAGTGTAAATTTGATGTCCGTCACAATATGGATATAAAAACAAACATTTTAAGAAGAATAGGTATATTATATTATCTTTTGTCTTAAGAAAGATATGTTATTTAAGAGTTAGTGAAAACTATTGCTAATATAGTTATGCCACCTGTGCAACATTGTCCCAATATTGAATATGTTATTGACTTTTAACAGTTTTTTATAATTTAGTCTGCCATGAAACATTGTTACCTGAGAGGTAATAGTTAAACCATTGTATAATAGAAAACCTCCTGAAGTATCTGTACAAAAGGATATTTCAATGCTCTCTGATTAATATTTAGAATGTGAAATTGTGTTTTAAAATTAACTGTTTCCGCTAAAAATTAACTAGGGTAAGTTCTTAATCATCGGTCAGTTCAACATTTTCAGACAAGTTTGAAAAAAATAAGTAATAACTATTATTTAATTTCAATTTTAATTGGTATCCATGATACCTGCAGGTATCATGGAAAATTTTATGGCCACAGTACTCGGAAAGTGGGTTTTATCACAAGTCAGGATAGGTCAATAATAATTTTTTTGTGGTTAATGAAGTATATTAACGCCCACTTACCGATTACTGTACGTGTCCGATTACTGCAACATTTTAATAATACAGAATAAGACATTTTAGAATTGGAGAGTTAGTGAAAAATAAATAAATATTTTATTAATGGTTATAACAATATTGCCAATGTAGTCCCAATAACCATTGTTAATTGTTACCAGAATGTTAACAATGCAAACCATTCCATTATAGAAAACTTCCCGAAGTAACTATTGTAAATTATATTTTAAATGTTTCTAAGATTAATATTAAGCATATGAACAACTTTTTTTTAAATATAAATTGGTTCCACTTAATTGACTAACTGTGCTACAGATTATTATTATAATTTATAGTAAAATGAATGACTGGATGAAGAGTTAATATAATTGAACGCCACAGAATTCAGATAATATAATATTATTTTATTCACGGAAATAATGTTCTTTCATTCAAGTTCATAAGCTTTAATTTGCTCTGAAGAAATAGCGAAGTTACCCTTTGAAATGTGAATCATGAAATAAAAACGTTATGTAGTTCTTTTCTATAAATCAAATCCGGATATAGTATGACGGTATTATATTAAATATTAAAAAATCTTTTAATAATGTCTTATTAAATAATAATAATCAGTTTTTCCTAATTTCTTTATTTCTATTAGGTAATTGATGAATCAGTTGTTTTTGATGGACACAGTTAAGAATTCTGAACTCATTTGGAGAATGTTTAATTATCTTTGGGAGTGCTAGCCACTCAGAAGGAATAAGAATAAATATTTTAATGCAGAAAGTAGTTTCTAGGATAAAATTTCCTCCGAGAGAACAACGAAATTCCCCTTTCGAATGTAAAATACATAATAAAATTCATTTTATGATTCTTTCTATGAATAAAAATCAGAAATAGCATTACTGTATTATATTGAATAGTTCGAAATCTTATTTTAAATTTTATTAATTGATAATAATCATTTTTTGCTAATTTGTTTTTTTCTGTTAGGTAAATTGAGTAGACCTGCAGTTTTTAGTAGACTGAGTTAGGATGCGCGTCCAAGAAATTCCATTTTAATTTTGGGGGTGCTAGCCACTCAGAAGGAATAAAGATAAATAAGAACTGCTCTAGAACTATCCTGAAGATGTCTGTGGTGAATGGAAGAGAAGGGGTGGTATCGTTTGGACCCAAACTGCTGTAATTTGGACAGGGGCGTATCTAGGATTCGGTCAAGGGGGGGGGGGGCACTTTTCAAAAAATTTAACTTTTCTGAAAAAAATCTACGGATAATTTCTCAGACTGGTCAGTTATTTCAATTACTTTGAACATGATTACACTGTGTTCCGTCAGAAGCGTCATTTATTAAATTGCGAAATGGGAGGACGTCATTATGTTCATGAAGTATAAAGAATGGACTTTATCCTATTAATATTACCATTTTTCTTAAACCTTAAAATTGTTTTTGAATTTGAGAAGAAATGCATCATCCTGTACTCTGTAGTTTGCCAAAACACCTTTTTCTTCAACAGTAAGTCGAAAATTCATGCTTCACTCCATGACAAGAGGAAGGGCAGCTAAATCTTACCACCTGAAAAAGTTCACAAGAGTTCGTGGTCTATTCAATGAAACTGGTTCCATTCACAAGAAAAGCAAATGATAACAAAACCAAAAAGAACAGAAACAGTGATTCAGGAGGTGAAGAGTTTCTATGAAGAACCCCCAGTTTCTCAGCAGAATTCACCAACCATTACTCCGTTGTGGAGGATCGTCAGGTGTATACACTAATGAAAATCCCTGAAATATCAACGGAATAAAGGATAGGTATGATGCTAAGGTTATATCTTTGTTGCCATTATTAATTGAATGGATATGATCTTTCATGCATTCCTTGATGATGATGGCAACTTGTTAATGGTGTTTCATATCTCAGATTGCTACAGGACAATATTTGGTGCTAGTTTGCTATTCGATCTGATCATCATTTACTGGTTTTGCATGCGATCTATTTAGAATTTATTAGCAAATATAAAAGATACAAACAGGTATACGAGATACTAAATATATATGGTATTTTCTTTTCTTAAATAATTATATACCATTTACATATACAATGCCTTATTATGGAAATACTTCAAGAAAATATCGTTATATAAACTGCATCCTACCAAACTTATTTGAATACAAAGTAAAAATAAGCAATTAATATATGTTTATTTTTTACTTTTAATGCATTGTGACAATATCATCTTGTCTATATTGTTTGTTTTGTATCACAGTTACTCAAAAAAAAAAATTATCATAATTATTAAAATTAAAATAAATAAAATACATAATCAGATAAAATTAACCTCCCAGATCGCATACCAACCTAGCATCCCTTATTTGGCCCATACTGCACCATTCTGCATCTCGTTCTTCACTTTGGTGGATGCAAGACAGCGCTCCACCACATAGAACAAATGCAGTTCTAGAATTTCTCATTGAAAAGGTTAGAGGTCGATTCATTAGCAGAAGAACGGAAAATTCCTGGCCAGCACACAATCAATATCTCAACCCTTTAGATTTTCACTTCTTGGCTGCATCACAAACTCGAGTTTATATATGAAAAAGAATATTCCATTGTGTCTCTTATACAAAGTGTTTAAAGTTTTGCTGAAAGGTATAACCCGGAGACCCCTAAGGAATTTGAAAGAATGTTTCGAAGTTTGCTTCGTTCTGTCTTCAGGCTGGAGGAGGTCATTTTCAACAACTTCTGTAGGGCCACAGGAGATGTGGTTCATTTGATATAGCCATATATATAGGACAATAAATGTTTAATAATGATACTTTCTTTTCCATCAACGTGGTGTATCTATGATGACAATTGATGCATTAGAAGTGCTTCTAATTCGCAATTTAAAATGTCGTTTCTGATGGAACGCAGTGTGTCAGTGGATGTTTTATATAGTCCATAAGCTGTATATCAAGTCTAATAGACTGATAATTATTAACTTAATAACAATATTCAATCATTTGCTGCAGCAAAAATAATCAAAACCATACTGCTACACTGTGTTTCATCAGATAACGTAATTTTTTAATTGCGAATTAGAAGCACTTAAAAATAAGTCAAATACCATTAGAGATGCATCACTTTGAAGGAAAAGAAAGGATTTTTATTATTATTAAACATTACTTGTCCTATATCATATGAGGCACATCTCCTGAGAGACTGAGGTCCTACAAAAGTTGTTGAAAATGACCCCTTACGATGTGAAGACAGAACGATGCGCGCTTCAGAACATTCTTGCATACTTTCTTGAGAGTCTTATAGTTATATATTTGAGCGGAGATTTGAGCACATTGTACAAGAGACTCATTGGGATCTGTTTCTTTTTATATATAAACTTATATTTCCGTACTTCTGCTAATCCCTCGACCTCGAAACTTTTCCTTAAATTTTAGAGCTGCATTTGTGCAATATGATCTTGCATCCACCAAAGTGAAGAAGTTGCAGGCTGGGCCAAATAATGTGCTGGAGCAATCAGAGTTTTAAAAACCAAAAACTGATAATAAGTTGCCATATTCGTTAAGGAATGCTTGAACAATTGGAACCATTCCATTAATAATTGCAACGAAGATCATTACCTTAGCATCATACCTATCATTTGTTTTCCAGATATTTCGTGGATTTTCATTAGTATTCTTTCGATGTGTTTTTGATGGAGGCTAATTAACTTCTCGATCGTCTGTCCAAGCGTTTCAATTGGCAATGTTGGATGGTTGCTGCATAATCCACTCACAAAACCGCTATTTATGTGGTTTCCATTGATGGTCGAATTGAAATTCAATGATAAAAACGGAAACTAAATGAATGTATAAAGATCCTCCACAACGTGGTTTTGGTGTGGATGAAATCTGCTGAACAGCTTTTCTGAGAGAAAAACTAGTGATTTCTTCAAAGAAACTCTTCACCTCCTGAATCACTGTTTGTGTTCTTTTTGTTTTTGTTTTCATTTTCTTTTTCTTGTGAATAGAACCAGTTTCATTGAATAGACCACGAACTCTTGTGAACTTTTTCAAGTGGTAGGATTTAGTCCCCCTTCCATTTATCTTGGGAAAGCATGAATGCATTTCTTCTCAAATTCAAAAACATTTTTAAATTGAAGAACAATGCTAATATTAATAGGGTGATAGAAATCCACTCTCTATGGACAAAATGGCTTATACATAATAAGGCTGGAAGCAATTCAATTTCCTCCATTTCGCAATTTAAAAATGACGATTTTGATAGAATACAGTGTTCAAGCATGTCAAAAGCAATTAAAAATAATCAAATAATTGACATTTCTTCAATTTGGAGAATTAATCCATATATTTTAATTAATCCGTAGATTTATTTTTAAAAAGTTCAGACCTCAAGGGGGGGGGGGGGGGTATATGCCCCAAATGCCCCCCCCCCCCCTTGTATACGCGCCTGACAAGAGTAAGAATCTATTTGTTTCCTTCAGCGGTCGTTGTCAAAGGTCCTACGATATCAACAGATACGCTTTCAAATGGTTTTGTAGGCAAAGAAGCAGCTTTTAGATTAATAGGACAAGGTGCGCATACATCACAGTCGTTGGTAAATAATTTAATATGACGCGTCTCATGTGGGTGGCAATATCGAAATTTAAATTGGAATAATGTATGTTTCCAACCACCGCGCAGTATGTAATGCACTGATTTTATAGCTTTTTCTAATAGAACTGATGGTACTACAACGTTTAATATACAAGACTCTCTTATTGTCAAATCGTCTTCTCCTGTATATTATTCCGTCTATCAACAAATATTTATCTAAATCAGGAATGTTATTTGTTCCTTTTACATTACTCGTCTTGTTTGTCTCACTTCTTTTATTTAGTAAAGCTCCTGAGATGTTTATACAGAAATCATCTTGTCTTTGTGCTTTCTTTAGTTCGTCGTTAGTCCAGCTTACTTCTGTCAATGACGGTACGCAAGGCGTCAGTACGTCTGTGTTCAATGTTATGCTGTCTTCATCAGTTTGTATGTTATCGATGAAATCATTGTCGTCAGCATCTTGTCCAGTAGATAAAGAAATCACGGGACTTTCACGAAAAGTTGGGTCATTTAATATGTCTTCTATCCTACTGAGGTAGTTTGCTACTAAATTTAATTTTCCAGGATAATATTTTACAGTTAACTGAAATTTCTGAATCGTAAGTGACCACCTAGCTAAACTAAGCTAGGCCAATCAAAAACAAATAACTTTGAGAATTCATGCTTCTCACTTTTAATTAATAAATTAAATTTAACAACTAAGAAAATTTTAATTAATATAGAGCGAAATTGATATTGTCCTTAATTAAGACAATATCCATTTATTCTAAAAAGAGGGGGTTATGTAAGGATCTGTAGTCACACCCTGTAGTTATCAGACCTATACATATATAGTAAACGCTCCGCTCACGGACTAAGTGTTAGTAGTATATTGGCTTGTGTTATATTGGCTTGTGTTAGCACAAGCCAATATAACACTAACACCGAGTCCGAGAGCAGAGCGTACACTATACTGTATATAGGTCTGATAACTAGAGCCCGGATTTCCAGTTCTTATGCTATAAACGCTATTTTGACTATAAAATCTATTTGACTAGAAATTAAAAGATAAAACTAATAATTACGGTATAAACGACTATAAAAACTGTGATAAACCATCTTTTATGTGCAAAATATATTCTTAACAGGTTATTATATTATTGATAAATTAAACATGCCAGAGACATTTAAATTAGTATGCCATTTCATTCACATTTTTTATAGTAATATTCCATAGAAAACGTACGAGCATAATTATTGATAATTTAAACTGAATTTAAAAATGAATAAATCACTACTCAATACAGTATAATATTATGTAGTTTTCTTAAATAAATAGAATGATATATGAAGATATGCCCAATAAAATAAATATATGCTATTTATATATTGTGACCGGTTAATTTCGCTCTTTGCGTAAAGAAGTTACTTTGAGGCGTTTGAGCACACTCATTTATGAACGTCATAGTTAATTGAGTGCTCATGTTGTAAAAACCAAACAACCCAAAGTGAAACAACCCGAAACTGTTTTGAAGTTGAAATTAGCTTTTCAAAATTGAAAAGGATTTTAACTGACAATAGACTAAGCATGACAGCTGTAAATGTCAATAAAATGTTGGTAATTTCTCGTAATGAAGTTTAATTGTTTCATTAAAAAGTAGCATATTTATTATATCAAAAATTATTGTTACTGTTTTTGCATTTGGTTTGTGCTGTTCTATTTGAGTTTCGTGGTTATATTTTCTTAGTTGGCTGTGTTTCTTGGGTAAATTTTGTTTAGTTTTCTTTCATCCTGTTAGTTTCTTGTAAAATAAAAGTTACGTATAAATTTAGCAACTTAGATTTTATTTACTATTTATTAAACTCAAAGTTTTATAAATACGATATTATACGTACACATTTGCCATTAATTGTTGCGTAAGTTCTGTGAATAATAATTAAAAATCAACTATTTACATATAAAAAAGAATGGCCTAGTTACCCTGAATTTTCTTCTAAAATTTTCTATAATGCAGATAAAAGAAAGGAAATGCATTAATTCTAGGACACACTCAGCTATTATAAGGAATCTTTTTAGCGACTTTAAAACTCTTTTTTTAGAGCTATGAAAACTGTTTTCAAGCGCTATTTCGACTACTTCCGTTAGAACTATAAATCCGGGCTCTACTGATAACTACAGGGTGTGACTACAGATCCTTACACAGGTAACATCAACAAACTGAGGGAATTGGGTGAGTTGCCAGATTTTGTAATCATACAAAACACAAGTAGTGGAGATATTAGTCATGGTGGTAGCATTGGTGATGGTGTCAATGGTGGTGGTGCTCAGAATGCAGTGAAACTTATGATGTCATATTCAGTAGTCTGGCACCAAATGTGCAGGAGTATCATTGTCAATCAAAAAATTAAAGAGCAAAAAGGAGACGTGAAGAAAGACACGAGGTATGATCAGCGGTGCAAAATCTCGCACACAAGATTCTCCCATGCCCTCAACATCTTCCAGTGAGACTGTCAACGCAGCATGTTTCTTTTGTGGTGAAACGGAGAACAAAATGGAGCTGAGAAAGGCTGCCACCAGTGGCTTGGGTAAAAAAGTGAAAAAAATGTGCTCACTTGGTGGTGACACAAACACTTATTGGCTCAACTAGCTGCTGGTGACACGGTTACTATTGCTGCTGTTTATTACCGGGCATTTCTATAGAGATGGAGAAAGTGCCGAATGTGACATTACTGAAAGTAACCCTGCACACATTTCCACATGGCATACACATGGATGCCATGTGGTTGGGTGGTTATAATTTGGCAATAAGTTTTTAAGATGTATCATCCACATTGAAACAACCTAAACACTAAAATATCAGATGTTTATCATGTGTAATATAACACATTGCAACCACATGTCAATTACCATTTCAATAACAGATGTTATGGATATAATGAGGTAAATTACACATGGTTAACATCTGTTATTGAAATAGTAAGGGACATGTGGTTTTAATGTGGTAAATTACACATGGTTAACATCTGTTATTGAAATGGCAATTGATATGTGGTTGCACTGTGGTAAATTACACATGGTTAACATCTGTTATTGAAATGGTAATTGTCATGTGGTTTTAATGTGGTTAATTACACATGGTTAACTTCTGATACTTTTGAATTCTAAATACAATTATGTGAAGAAGACGATCAATCTATCTTTTGTATAATAACAGTAGAACTCCTCTTTAGTGAACTCCTGTACAATGAACCATCCTGTTTAGTAGAACCCTGTTAAACGAACTATAACTTTTACTGTGAATATATTTAGTTTAGCTGGCCACAAATTGCCTTGAGTTTTCTGTGAATATCTATATTTATAGTAAATCAGTTTTATTTCATGAAAGTTCTTCCAGTACAGTTTTTTATTGAAGTCATCTGATATTTAGAGTTCTGAGAAATTAAATACTCTGAATAATGAATATATTTGAACAAGAAAGAAAATATAACAACTCTTATATCCTCTACACTATACAGTGAAGTAAATCATCATAAGTGAATTTAAATTTATTAATAATAACTTTAAAAAGCATGCGAGTTATCATATTGGATAAATATCATTTCAATCATATTTCAATCATGTCCAGGATGGCTCAGTGGATATGTCGCAGACTCAACACAACAGCAAACTACAGGTCATCAGTTCGATTCCCGGAAGCACCACTTCATTTCTTTCCCCATTTCTTTGTATAGTTGTATATAACAATATGTAACATTAAACTAAATAATATACAGCCGAATTACATATATCCTATATGCAGTAAAATGAGAAATGGCAATAAAATTAGTATGATCTTTTTTGATTTATTGACACATGGTACTGATGTGTGTTACATATGGTACTGATATGTGTTACATATGGTACTGATGTGTGTTACATATGGTACTGATGTGTGTTACATATGGTACTGATGTGTGTTACACATGGTACTGATATGTGTCACATATGGTACTGATGTGTGTTACACATGGTACTGGTATGTGTTACACATGGTACTGATATGTGTTACACATAGTACTGATATGTGTTACACAATGTACTGATATGTGTTACACATGGTACTGATATGTGTTACACATGGTACTGATATGTGTAACACATGGTAACGATAGGTGTAACACATGGTAACGATATGTGTTAAACATGGTACTGATATGAGTTGTGGCTAAACCACATGTATAACAATTATCGTCCAAGGTTCCAAAAACTCTACATTGTACACACATGGTCATTGTTGCTGGTTTCAATATGGTAAACATGTGACTTCATTACATGGTTAACATGTGTATTCCATATGTTATAAATGAGGCAAAACCACATGTATAACATATCGTCAAGGGTCCAAAAATCTACATGGTAACCACATTGTTATAATGTGGACTAACCACTTGGTATACATGTGGAAATGCTTGCAGGGAAAGAATGTCATGTTATGTTCTTATGAGTTGCTTAAGTCATTGGAGATTATCATGTCTCAGGAGAATCATTGGCAATGGTTGAATTGAAAGCAATAGTATATGACAAGCGCATTACTGGTCTGGACTTTCCATACATTATAAGCAACACCACAAGCTTTCGTGATGATATTTAATGCCTGGTTCAAGACATCAAATCATAACATTTGAATCGTCCATGTTTCCTGTTTTTGATGAAGACCCAAGCAAAGCTGTTGATGGCATGAAAGAAAACACCTCCACTGATGTTTATGCCATCCTCAAGCAGCCAAAACTCCACGGCGAGAGCATCTACCCATGAATTAATCTTTTACAGAAATTTTTCTGCATCCTCTGAAGCTGATTCAATCACTTCCATGCTGAGATCATCCATACACATGATTCTTGATGGATCAGGTATTGATCAGCCATCACCTGGACTTGAGAAATCACAAATTGCAGATTCTATTGGGCAGCAAATAATATTCAAGTATGTGAGACGTAGATCCAAGAAACTTTGCAGTATTCCACGACATACACGAGATATATTTAGAAATACCAGCTTCGCTATAGATGGCAATGAAGCTCCATCTCCAAACTTGCAGTACCTCTTTGATGCAAGCCATGCATTAACGAGGACTATGGGACGATAGTATGGGTGTCTTATGACCAAATTGAGGTGTTTTCATCACCACTGGTGAATTTGATAACATTGATCACAACCCATCATCAACAACAGCACCATCAGTCGTCCAACAAGGCTTATGACCAGAAAAAGAAGGCAACTAGCGATGAAAATGAGATTAGCAACATCAACTCTCTGCCTCTTCACACTATAGCTATTGATAGAATACATAGTTGGTTAAGTTTTTAGGCCAAGTGTGCATCTCGATAATGCAGTGAAATACTTGAACGTTTGTTATATAGCTACTCAATACTTGTATCCAAATAATAAAAGCACTTAGATTTTTTCAAGTTTTCATTTCATTTAGTGACATCGGAATTCATACAATTGATAAGTCTTTTGGGACCATGTACTTCCTAGTCCTAGATTGAGTTGACTGGTTTAAGTGTGTGAAGAACGACATGACATGGTAAGGGCAGCCATCTTGAATTTTCACAAATATTTTATTACTCAAGGACCATAATTATGAGAGCTATTTTACAACCCAATTGAAGGAAAACATAAATTTGCTTATTTTATATAGAAAAAAGAATAACACTTAATTGGGAGAGTTTAAGAGTTTTAATAGATTTATCAAATGTAGTACAGATAATAGTTTTGATAGGGATAACTAAGTATCATAAACAAGTTAGTAAATTGAGGTGATTTAAGGATTTTAGGTCAACAGGTTATTGGCATTATATTCCGGTATGATGGAAGCTGTGGTGATCTGAGGAGACAACGAAGAGGAGGAACAGAGTCTATCCTACGAATGAGCGGCCACACATCCGGAACGATTCCAGGACAATAACCCCCCGTGCATAAACCCCTAAACATTGTCACTCACTGCGTTATATGGCTGTTCTGGGAATTTGATTTGGTGTTGCCCATCCTTCGGCACGCCTCCTTAGTCCAGTCGGACCCCGGTACTATGTATGCCAATCAAATCTAACTCAAATCTTTTCTACTTATCTTGGTATTTTCCGCTCATTTTTAAAATAAAGAACTAACAGCTCTATAGTATTGCTGAGTCGTATACTTAACTCCTGCATTATTTTTATTAAAGACTCCTTGAACCTTCCATAATGTCAAACCATTTCAATTTTATTTGTTACAAGAGAATCAACAAAAAATGCCGGAACCAAATATCATAAACCGTTAAGCTCAGAATTTTCTCGATTGCATCATCAATATATTGAAAAGGTATTGATGGGGAAGGTAGACCAGCTAGAAGGACCAGCTGTCTGCTGTCGCTGTTGGAAGTGATCTGCATTACGGCGGTTAGTTGTGGCCGAAGTAAGCGCAAAACGCAGAGTTAGAATGCCGGGACAAGTAATGCGCTTATTTGGGCTGTATTAATGGAAAAAATATGAATATTATCAAATTATAAAATTAATGAGAAGTAAAAATAAAAATAAGAACATAATTAATGTATATTTTTATACATTTTACCCTCAAATCTAATGGTAAGGAGAAAAAAAATTTCAGCTTTGAAACCACTTTCATCGGATTCCTTGACCCAAAAAATGTATCATTTGATAATAATTAAGAATAAAATTTAAACAAGAATTACATTTTTATCTTACACGATCAGATCTGATTTAGCAAAATTTTTCAGTACTAAATTGCAACTTCCAATCAAATATTTTTCTTCTTTTTACCTCTGACGAGAAAAATCAGTATTGTTACACTTTGAATTGTATTATGTGCTCAAATCCTGTCATATCAGTCATTCTTCATATGCAAAGCAAATTTAGTTTTACCGTTACAAAAAAGTTCAAGAAAGAAAGATTTATTGCCCTTAGCAACTGATTTGGATCATTTTCAGTTCATTTGTTAATATCTATTTCACTAATTGAGTAGGTTTTTTCTTACAACACAAAGGTTAACTCTTCTGGGTTGAAATTCCGTAGTGTTGTATTTATTTTTGGGGGTGCTAGCCACTCGTAATCAATCATTAAAGATTGATAGAACTTTGATTCGATCCTGACAAATACATTGTAAATGTATTCTATTTATACATTGTAAATGTATTCTAATTAAAAATTGCAAATGAAAAAGGTACAACAGCTATTTACAATAATGAAAGAGCATGTTTAATTGGCACTTTTCAATAATCGGCCCGTAAAATAAAAAAAATAATAAGATTCTATCAAATCAATCACGCTGACACATCACTACTTGCAATTGGTTTTTGTTTCAGCCAAAAACGAGAAATAAAATAAAATACAACTTACTAATTGAGACAACCGAGGCTTGAATATATATGAGGATTTTTTTTTATAATTTTTCTATGAGATTCATAATTAAGAAATTAATCATTTATGAGAAACGAATATTCCTCTTTCAAATGATGTGCATGGTTTGATTTTCTCATATTTTTTAATTTTTTTATATTATTCTAACGGATGGTAGTGGCTTAAGGTGCTGATTATTGGGGTATTTACCTGACACCAAATGATAAATATTATTTTATTATTTTTGTAAAAATTGTAACTTATTTAGTCAGGTATAATTTTTGTTTTTTGGTGTATTATGTGAAACGTAATACGTTTTTTAATAAGTGGACGGGGATTACTACGCTGTACGAGGACTAATATTTGGCCAAATAAGACAAAATTTTTCGAAAATATCTTAAAAGCGTAGTGTGGCACTTCAAAATTCGTCAAAAAGCGAAGTAGCACTAAATAGTCTTTTTGCATACGAAACTGTAGTGATACTACGCCGTGTAGTGCTACTTTCAAGTGCTTAGTGCGTAGTACCAATTTAGCATACGAGAGAGACACTTCAAAGTACGCAGTGCTGCTTCATAGTGCTAGTGCCTTATTTAACATTGAGTCAAGATAGATATTTGAATCACGATGTAACAATATGAGTCTCAGATGGATCGAAAGGACTCAAAAGTAGAGTCAATAAAGATAAAAATAATCTAATAATGGAGTGTGTTAACCTTGACTCAACCAATGAGTCAGTCTGATTTGCAATTTTTTTTTCAGTTCATGTGAGAAGTTTCCTGTGTCTTATCAGCGCCTTATGGTGATAAGGATGAACATCGAAAGACTATCCTAGAGAGATATTAAAACATTGATACATGATGTCATTATCAGAGTGTGCAATCTAATGTTTTTAGTGATCAGTGATACTTTGAAACTAAAGTGATACGAAGAAGAGAGTGATTGGTGAAGATCAGAGTGATTGGTGAAGATCAGAGTGATTGGTGAAGATCATAGTGATTGATGAAGAACATAGTGGTTGATGAAGGATAGAGTTATTGGTGTGCTAAATTATTACTTGTCTAATTTCTCGTCGGTTCACTTCATTACCACAGTTTGAGGTAAGAAATATGAATAAAAATATGTATACAAATAATTTGTAGCTATGATGCCATAGCAAATAAAATTTGAAAAACAATTTATTAATAGTTACAACATAAATTCTCTTCTTCTTCCAAGGTTATGAAATACTTTTATTTTCATCCTGTTTGTTCATGGAATTATTTAATTAATCTATTTCTATATATTTTGTTCACCACACTCAATTGTCGCATGGTAAGTTCACCGTAATTCAATTTACCGCAAGGTAAATTCATCGCTTGCAAAATTTCATCTGCCCTTTGAAAAGATTCGACAACTGAATGCATGCATAATTGCATATACTCTAATTCAGGGGTGGGCACACATTGTGTTTTTCAGTGCCGAAAGATGGAATTTCAGTGCCAATTTTCTTTTCGTTTTCTAAATTGCTGGGATACTGAGTAATTATATAATGAGGTGGTAGATTTAATTGAAGTACGTACATGTACAGCGGTACATATTTTGAGCATAAACATTGGTAGTAGATTTATCATTTGCATTAAAAAAAATTAATATATGATAATAAAAAAAATTCTTCATGTGAAAATATCACAATAAAAACAAAAATAAGCTATCTTGCATAAGTAACTCATAAATTCACAGGATAAATTACTTACCTAACTTATTAAAAATGGGAATTTAAAATGATTGCATAAATATTTACCACAGTGTTTGAATATCCCAATACAAGCGTATGAAAGATGTAAATTTAACTGATCTTGATAAAAAAAGACAGAGGTAAATAAATTAAACACTGGCACTATTGTAACAATAATCAAAAAAATCCTTATTAAGGGATAAAATTTACTATCAAAGTATCAAGGTCATTCATTACAACTATACTGTTCTTCAATACTGTTCTATATTATCCTATTAATTTATAGAGCAGTCAGGGCTAAAAATTCTTAATTTTCTTTGGAAGAAAATAAAGCACCATTTCCCGGGTGGGCAGTGGTGCCGTTTTCAGTGCCAAAATAGCACCGAGTGCTGCATTTGCCCACCCCTGCAGTCTAATTGATAGAGAACGTATTCAAATACTATATACATTACGTCTACAAAAATCTTCATATATTCAATTAATTAGTATATGTGGCAATAAAATGATTATTAGGATTTGATCCTAATCCTAATAATCGGCACTAAGACTTTTCCCTGCCGGATCATTCCCTGCCGGACTATTCCCCGCCGGACTTTTCTCCGCCCAGACTATTTCCCGCCGGACTTTTCCCCGCCTGGATTATTCCCCGCCGGACTCTTCCCCGCCGAATAAAATATTTGTATTTTGGGCCATTAAAGTACAATTTCGATAAAACCAACCATTTATCAATAGAAGACACATTTTATTAACAAACTTACACAATAATACAGTCTTATTTTTAGCTTTGATATCCGTATGTGTTCATATTGGTCGTTTATATTTTAAGACTGTACCTTCGTACATTTGCATATAATTAAGATATATGTACTACAAAGTTCAAACATTATGGTAATTCTAAGGGATTGCAAAATGTAGCAATTTAGACTAAGAAGCTACGATTAATTCAGTTTATTTCTTCTCTAAAGTTATACGTATCGCGAATTTATTATTTTCTTTGCAAGTTATTATTAGAAATGATTCCCCGCCGGAAAAGTCCGGCGGGGAAAAGACTGGCGGGGAAAAGTCCGACGGGGAAAAGTCCAGGCGGGGAAAAGTCCGGCGGGGAATAGTCCGTTTCCCTTGTAATTCTTCTAAATTTGAAAAATGGATTTATTCAATGCTCTCAACTGGTGATCGGACAACTTACCACCAGACAATTCGTCGTGAGTACAACTCGCCGCTCGGACAATTCGTCGTGAGTGTAATTCGCTGCTCGGACAATTCTTCGCCAGAACAACTCGCCGTGTGATTTATGTTTTACTGCCGTATACTTCATTGATATGTGAAAAATATTTTAAATGTAAAGTGCATGTTGTAAATTAGTTATCAAATTTCTTAGGCCTATTTGACTATATATTTTTTTCATTTCAAAAGTTAAATGAAATGTTTTTTAATAAACATATAATCTAAACCATAATATAGTGTGTGTTGTAAATTAACCATAACATTTTTTTCGTTCTGTTTAACAATATTTTTCAAAAAGAAATTTGTTATTGGAAAGAAAACAAGTTCATGTGACTTCTTAAGTTTAATGACCTGTAAAAATTATTTTAGTTTAAAACTAGTACTTCGGTGTGAATAATAGGTTCTTTAACTAAGATGTCTTAGATTTTTGTGTTAGGTAGGCTAATTGATAACATTTACTATCACCTCTTCATTTTCCTCTTATATTCGTGAGTGCAGTCACCGGTTCTTGTGTCTTTTTTCATCTCATTCCTCGGTAAGGTATTGAATCCTTGAAATAGCTTTTCTGCATCCATGGACTGGTGGTTGGTGCCTTTGTTCATGGAGCCATGCATTTTGCTTTCTGACAGCTTCTTCCTGTCCCTTGTATTTGATATTCTTTTGACGTCAATGACAATGCCCTTCGTTTCGAAGCAGACGTTAAACACTACAATTTAAATTAATATCTCTAATATTTTTGCAGCCTGCAGTATTCTCACAGAGAAAATATGACAAGAAGAGAAACAAATAAATTTAAATAATGAAATTTGTCAACTACTGTTTTACATCAGTCTTGAGCATATATAAATAAATCCTTGTTCAAATTTATAATAAACTTAAATATATGTAAGTGATGTATATGCCGGTAAAAATAAATCACGCGGCGAGTTTTCCTGGCGGCGAATTGTCCGGGGCGAGTTGTCCTAGAACCCTCTCAACTCTAACAGGTAGTTTCGTTTCTAAACATTATTTATGGTGTTCATATAATATGTGCTATGTAAGCATTCTACACAGTACACTACATATAGTGCACGGAACTTCACACAATTCTTTTCTTTTGTACAATATACACATGTGAGTATTACTATCTAATTATTATTAATATAAGATAGTTCTGAACTAGACATCTGAACTGCGTAACATCAAACTGCCCATTTCTACTTCGATAATAATTTTTCTTGTAGCTATATAGTTACGTTAAATGCCTGGGAATTTAGTTGTTTACAACATCTCAGTAGTTCGATTTGTTTGAAGTATTGATTAATTAAATATAACAAAATACTACACCAGAATAAATTAATGTCGAAACAAAAATAATCACTCAATTCATATATTCATTAGTATTAATTCAAAATTCCTGTCCTTATGTATTTCCATTAATTAGAAAAGCTTTATAAATATTTAATGAAAAGTATAACTACACCTTAAACAAGCCTGTATCTTTCTCGTAATTGATCTCTATTTAGTTGCTGATTCATTTGTTTTATTATAAGTTTGTTGTTTTATTGTTATATTTTGAATTACATTTTTTGCGGTGAATTTACCACGTGGTGAATTGAGTGCTCGAAAGTGTTATAGATCGATGCACTTTAGTTTTTCAAATTATCCTTTGTTAAAAATGATGAGAGTAATTTCCTCATCATTTCAACAGACTTTTTAACACTTTCAAGATCTTGAAACATCGAAGTGCATCCAAATTACAATTGATGCACTAAGTGTATCGCCTTAGAGACCAAGCCTATAGGGTAAACTCGAAACACCTGGATGCATCAGTTTTGAGCCGTATATTTTTTTCAGTGTATTTTACTATAATATATTTTGTTTTAGATAAAAGGCGAAGAATATCTGGCAGCTCTTCCAGTGGTCAATAGCAACAGCAGCTACGCTAGTTCTGAAAAAATTGTTGTTATGCTTCAGGACAGGTTAGTCACCTAATCCTAGCATAACTAACAACTAGCGGATACAACCAAGATTACCAATATTAGACTACTTACTTTATTTACTATACAGCGGGTTAACTCTAGTTTCATGGCATCCGTAAACTGCACAAATAACCATGGACAAATCCTTACATACAAATAACTATTTAACCGGATGTAAAGTATATAGAGTATGTAATGTAATATTGCAGGGTCACATCTATGTTTGTATTTCTTTTATGCGCTGAAAGAGTCTAAAACGCGTATCTAGCCCTTCTAAGTTAGGTTATCTTGAGGATAATCAATGTAATTCTGAATTCAGCCAGTTCAGTCAAATAGAACGAAGTTAAAGCATCTGATACTAAAAAGAATGGACAGCAATCCTTGTTTCTATGTAAAAATAAGTATCCCTGTTCACCAAAGCGTCATTCACAACCCAAACTGTAAACATTTTGCTATGGAACTTAGCAATACTCTACCTTGTAGTTAATATACCTTGGATACAACAAACTCATTAGCGGACAAAATGCCTAAAGGACAAAATGCCTACGTACAAAATGCCTAACGGACAAAAGACCAGCGGAAAAAATGCCTGACGGACAAAATTTATAAAACGTTAATTTGAATAATGAAAGTTATAGATTAATTCAGCAAAGAAATTTAGTATTAATTTGAACTTTCGTTAATTTGAATATAATTTTTTTATACTGGCTTAAAAAATTCAATCAAATGGCATATAGGTTTGAGGAAAACAAATATGAAAGATTCAAGTAAAAAAACTATATATTGCTATAGAGAACTGATGTTCCAGATGACAGCTTCCAATCGTTTCAGCCAGTGTAAGAAGAGAAGCATAGCGTATTATGTAGCCGTACTAGTTAGACACCATCATCTACAGCCATTGAGATATACGTAGAGGTTTGGAGGTAGCATGTCTTGCAAGAAAAAGTGATGACAAAAAGTGGCGCCATGGGCGTGTCTTCCCCCAATGCACCCCTGCCACACGGTGCAATGGGGTTGGGTGCCCCTCCTCCTATGCTCAGTGCTAATCGAGTAAGGCCTCCTTCACACTTGCGTTTCTCAACGCCACGTTAGAAGAAAGCTCATCTTATCATTTTTTTCCTTGTTACTATTTGGTTATCATTTCCTTTGGTTATCATTTTCTCTAATTATCATTTCCTTTGGTTATCATTTTCTCTAATTATCATTTTCTTTGGTTATCATTTTCTCTGTTTATCATTTTCTATGGATATCATTTTATCTGGTTATCATTTTCTTTAGTTATCATTTCCTTTGATTATCATTTTCTATGGTTATCATTTTCTCTGGTTATCATTTCATTTGGTTATCATTTTCCTGTTTATCATTTCCTTTGGTTATCAATCTTCTGTTTATCATTTCCTTTGGTTATAATTTTCTCTGTTTATCATTTTCTCTGGTTATCATTTTCTCTGGTTATCATTTTATCTGGTTATCATTTTCTATGGTTATCATTTGCTTCGGTTATCATTTTCTCTGGTTATCATCTTCTATGGTTATCATTTTTTATGGTTATCATTTTTTATGGTTATCATTTTTTATGGTTATCATTTTTTATAGTTATCATTTTCTCTGGATATAATTTTATCTGGATATCAATTTCTTTGATATTGTTTTATTATTAAAGTAATTTGGCATAATAGGGTATGTTCCGAATTATCGAACAGTTCCACATTTTCGATAATCAACAATTAACGAGTTAAAATGTCATATTACTTATATACTTTTCTTCTATGATCGAACTGACTGATAATTCATAACTTACCTAACTTTTACAACTCTATCACAATTGCCAGGGACCCTTGTTATGTGGGTAGAAAATGATAACCATTCTAGACAATTATTTTTCAATTTTTCGTCTTATTTTTGTCAAAAGTTTTGTGTATGTATGCAATCCCAGCAGTGAAAAAAAAAACTCAAATGTGAACGGTACAGACATTCGTATCCTGCTAAAGTTCTAGCGTTAAAAATTCTGCTCGTATTTCAGCAGGGAACTGAGCTATGTTGCGTTAGAAAAATTGCTGCATTTTTTCTAACGCAAGTGTGAAGGACTCCGTTAAAATCAATTGCAGCTAAACTTTTTGCCGTGAGCAGTATTTCTAACGCGGCGTTGAGAAACGCAAGTGTGAAGGGGCCTTAACAGTCGAGGGAGGTTATGTTGTTCTGTACTGTTTGTAGCTATCACTAATTTTGATAACTCATTAATTGCCAATAGTGGCAATTGTTATGATATTTTATTTCGGAGCAGGTAAAGATAACGGACCAGAAATGAAGCTGGTAAAGATAACGGACCAGAAATGAAGCTGGTAAAGATAACGGACCAGAAATGAAGCTGGTAAAGATAACGGACCAGAAATGAAGCTGGTAAAGATAACGGACCAGAAATGAAGCTGGTAAAGATAACGGACCAGAAATGAAGCTGGTAAAGATAACGGACCAGAAATGAAGCTGGTAAAGATAACGGACCAGAAATGAAGCTGGTAAAGATAACGGACCAGAAATGAAGCTGGTAAAGATAACGGACCAGAAATGAAGCTGGTAAAGATAACGGACCAGAAATGAAGCTGGTAAAGATAACGGACCAGAAATTAACCTAGTAAAGATAACGGACCAGAAAAAAAGCTAGTATATGTTAACGGACCAGAATACACTTTTTAGTTTTAAAAAGTATTTGCTTCAGTATTTTATAAAACTACAACCTTATAAATGATAATATTAATGATTATACATTTATTTTGCATATTTATTAATTGAAAGAATTGATAAAAACGTGATTCATTTTGAAAAATGGAAAAAAACTTCTGCTTAAATCCTTTAATGTGGTATCTATGATTCCAAAATTATGTTCTTATCCCAGTTATTGGTCAAACATTAATAATTTACCCAAGTAAAGATAACGGACCAGAATTGAAGCTAGTAAACATAACGGACCAGAATTTAAACTAGTAAAGTTAACGGACCCTGGTCCGTCATCTTTGCTTGCTTCTTTATTTCTGAAAACATATTGTTTACTAATTGTCGAAATTGGTGAGATATTCATTAGGGTGGAGCGTTTTTTCAACTTTTTCGAATTTGAATATGTATTAGTGCGGAAAAGTTGTTGGCATACTTAGTTTGAATGTATAAAAATTTCAGACCTGTCAGATGTCATCTTCATTTGCCACCAGAGCTTCGAAAAATCGAAAAATTCTGAAAAAATGGTTGCTATCAAAAAATTTCCAAAAAATTTAATTTTCGTCTAATTATTTCGCATTAGTGATGAAGTTCATCAGAAAGGTATATTATAATTAGCTTTCAAATTTGATATCATTGTTACATCATCTTCATCTGCCACCAGAGCTTCAAAAAGCCTAAAAATTCTGAAAAATTGCGTGTCTTCAAAAATTTCTAAACAAATTTAAATTTTGTTGAATAATTATGCATTAGTGATAAAGTTAATTAAAAAGGTTAATTATAATTAGCTTTCAAATTTGAAATCATTGTGACTTCATCTTCATCTGCCACAAGCAGCATGAAAATATCGTTAAATAGTCGTTTTTACATAAATTCAAATTGGAAATAAACTTATGAATTTATTCCTACTCATCCCAATTGGCGATTAATTGATGCAACCATTATCGTTCTGAATACTACTCTCAAATACCAAGCTTGCAACACATAATCTTTTCCTGCAGCTTGTGGTCGAAAATGGTTTTCATAACGAATGCTTACAGATATCCAATTGACATTTGTATACATTATCAATTGTTCAATTGTTTTGGAGCCTAATTGTCGTGGGCCCAATTGACGTGAGCCCAATTGTCTTGGGGACCAATTTTCCTGGGGCCCAATTGTCGGTGCACTATATTGTTTGTAACGTTTCAATGTCTTTATAAAAAAATGTCATCTTTTATTTACCTCCCTATTATTTGTATTATCTACCTTCTTTTTATATGTCATCGATGATTGTTATGCGATGAATTTACCTGCGATGAATTTACCATGCGATGAATTTACCACGCGATGAATTTACCATGCGATGAATTTACCGCAATGAATTTACCGCGATGAATTTACCCGCGATGAATTTACACTGATCCATATTCTGATAAATTAAGGCTTCTTCACACTTAATAGGGATCTGTCCGGGACGTCACCGGCATAGAGTTATGATAAACTGGTGACCGGAAAACTCGCCGTCGGATAATTCGCCGCCAGACAATTCGCCGTGAGGACAACTCGCCGCTAGGACAATTTGCCGCTAGGACAATTCACTTACAAAACAACGTGTGCTTTATATTTTACCGCCGTATACACCATTTATTTATAAAAATATTTTAAATATAAGATGCGTGTTGTAAATTGAATATCGAATTTTCTTAGCAGTATTTGAAAATGTTTTCTTTTTCATTTCAAAAGTTAAATATAATGTTTTTTTTAAATATTATGTAATCATAGTGTGTTTTGTAAACTAACAATAAAATTTTCGTCATTCTATTTGAAAGTATTTTAGTAAAAACAATTTTCTAATAAAAAAAAACAAGTTCAGATATCTTCTTAATACGTTTAATGACTTATAAAAATTAAAACTAGTAGATTAGTGCAAATAAAGGTTATTCAACTACGAAGTCTTAGATTTTCGTTTTAGCTAGGTAGGGTAAGAAGTTATATCTCCTCTTCATTTTTCTCTTCTAATCGTGAGTGTAGTCACTGCGTGCTTGTGTTCCTTTTCATATTATTCCTTGGTAAGTGACTGCATCCACGAAGTAGCTCTTCTGCATCCATGAGCTTGTCACGGACTGGGTTTTTTTGTCTTTGTTCAAAGAGTTACTTTGCTTTCTGACTTCTTCTTCCTGTCTCTTGTTAACTAGGAAGCCCTTCGTTTCGAATAAGACGTTAAATGCTTCTAAATTCATATTAATAGTTCTAATATTTTTTACAGCTTGATATATTCTCACAGATGTAACAAAAGAAACTAATTAATTGAAATAAAGAAATTTATCAATAACTTTTTTACGCCAGTCTTGAGCTTATAAAAGCAAAATTATTGTTCAAATTTATAATATTTTTAAATATATGAAAATGATGTATACACCGAAAAAAAATAAATCACCCGGCGAGTTGTCCTGGCGGCGAGTCGTCCTAGCGGCGAGTTGTCCACACAGCGAATTGTCCGCGGCGAGTTGTCCGGCGTCGAATTGTCCGGCGGTGAGTTGTCCTAGAACCGATAAACTACACTAGAGAGAGGTAGTGTTGCAGCGATTGCAGGACGCTGAAAACCTTATTTTGTTTCAGTTACTCCATTGAAATGACGCCAGATTGCCAATTAAGTGACCCCAAAATAAGGAATTAACCGTCCTGCAAGACGCAATACAATTTTGGCCACTGGCTCACCACTTGGTCACCGGTCAGTGATTTTTTATCACTGAAGGTAGACGGTACTGTGTGAATAGATCCGTTGAAATTAAAGTAACGATATATTTTTTCACTTAAACTGGATCACTGAGAGGAGAGTGACGGAGACGGACCGGAGACGTCCCGGACAGATCCCTGACATGTGTGAAGAAGCCTTGAACAAAAAATATCTCAAAAGCCAAGATATAAATTTGATTTTTAAATAATTGGTTTCAATATTATTGTAGCCCGTAGTCATGATTCTGCCACAAATTATTTGTTTTCTTTTTAACATGTATTTCTTAATAAAAGTGTGACACACGGGCAGACAGACAGACAGGCAGGCGGACGCGGCTCTTATTATAGTATAGCTTATGCCACCATGCAACAGAAGTAACATTTTTGTTACGTTAAGCCCCTTACATATATATTAATTATGTTTGTACTTAAAATACATTTATTCATTATTTACCTCCGTTGACATATTAGTTCTGCCACCTAGTTTCTAAAGCAGGAAATAGAAATGAAACGAGTTGCGGACAATCGAGGTGTGTTGTTTTCGTGACGTCTTAACAGCATCACTCTAAAATCATATTTAAGAAAATTGAAGAACGTGACATTATTAAACTGTTTATTTAATTTCATTATGAAAACAGTGATGAATCCATTCATATATTCACACTGCTAAACCTTAATTTTCTATTTATGTGTGTTGCCTTGTTGACGTCACGGTCACAAATCACTCGATTTGAGACAACAGCTCACAAAGCTTCACTCTTCAGTACTTACTCTAGTAGGAATATTAGTATTGATAGGTAGCGATATTTGAGTGATTTGCGACGTGACGTAAGCAAGGGAACAAATTTAAAGAAAAAATTTGGGGTCTAGCAGGTTAAAGAATTTATTAAATATATATTTATTTATTATATTATACCAATTACTAAATTTTTTTTTAAATTTACCTTCTTCAATTGTCTTAAATATGATTTTACAGTGTTCCTGTTATGACGTCATGCACACAACATACCTCCCCCCTTTCGAAACCAGATGACGTCACAACACACTTTTGGAATAGAAATGGTCGAGAGTTGTGTATCTTATTATAGTATAATATCTTTGGTGTAACTGTTGTAGGAAGAGATAGAAATGAGGTTTAATGAATTTAGAGATAAAAAAAATGTGTTAACAATGTAATTAACTGCTGACTTTTGATAATTTTAGCATGTAGCATTTTAGTTGTATGTAATAATGTAACAATATTCCTATGAGGATTAATAGAATGAGGATTGATATGTTTTTGAGTTACCAATGCAATAATATATAGTGAAAGTGTTTTTAAAAAATTCTCAGATTTATATATAAAATTGTGCTTGAACATAAAAATACAAAAACTTTGATTGGTATTTCACAATCTATGCTATCTCGCAAAATTTGATACCATACCAATACACAAATGCTATCGAATTATCAAACAAGTGGAAAAGTTATGAAATTCCTGGAAGATCGTTACATTATTAGAAGATCTATTAAAAAAACAGATGGTGGTTAAAATTAGATCAAGTTTTCATATTCAGTGGTTGAAGTCTATTTCTTGTTTGACTATAGTATTGAAACCTGACAGTTGGAACATTTTTTTATAAACAACTGAGGGTTCGTTAAAGTTACTCCATATTTTCTCCTTGTTTATTCCTGATTTTCAATATTCACTATTCCTTATATTTCTATCATGCAGGTTGTACTCCTGAGCACAATGTCTCTATCTCCTCAGACTCTTTCGCAAGACCACTTGAATTTACTGAGGAATGACATTATCAAGTTTGAATTCAGTCCTCTGGTTTATCAAACCATAATAGAATGGGGCTTCGAGAAGCCCGATGGAGTGACAATCAAAGACCATGTGGAAAAGAAGAAGATTGAACAAAAGGCAGAGGAATCGGGCATAAATCTAGGACCATGTTTGAAGAGAAATAAAACAGCACTGGAAAAAGAAGAATTTTCCAGCTTTGATGTAACTACTCTGCACGATCTTCTTCCAGTTCTCTGCTACGACAAAGTCGCACTAACTGGCAGAAAAGAGTGGCATGATAAACTGAAAGATCCGAATAGTATCGAGTATCTTCTCAAAGAGATCAAAAGCTTCAGGAATGATGTGAGTCACGAATACATCAAAGCAAAACAAGATCCCAATATTGAAGCAAGGCAAAAATTGCTAAGAAAATGCATCAAAACTGCTGGCACACTCTACAGCAAAGACCACAGTGAAATCGATGCAAAAGTTGCAGAAATGGATGCTAAGTTCGAAAAATTAGTGCATGACACAACAAACTCATATGAGAATGCAGTAAGGAATGTTATGAAATTTGTAGAAAAAGAAAGTGCACCCTTCCTGCTGGAAAAATATTCTGAATTATTCTCTGTCCCTTTGCCAGGAGGTCTGGGAAAAATAGGCACTGCTCAGATCTTTGAGTCCGTAAATCTATCAGTCACTGTTGAAGACAAAGATGACATTAATGCAGTAAAAGATGTTGCAGTTGAAGACAAAGATGGTGTGAAAAAGAAAAAAGTTGTTTTCAGTTCCAATGAAATAAGTAACCACGTAACCAATAAATTCGTGGTAATCAATGGAGGTCCAGGCTCAGGCAAGACAACACTCCTGAAACATCTCTATAAAAACATTTTGGACAATTCAGTTAATGGAAGTCAGTTGAGTTATGAAGGCATAGGTAGATTCAGAGTTCCTATCTATCTAGAATGCCGAACTGAGAGACAGAGCAATCTTCGTGATTTTCTAAAAGAAAGTATTCCCAATCTCTGCTCGCATACAAACGTGATTTATGACGCATTCAAAGAAATAGACGGAAAACTCTTTTTAATTGATGGGTACGATGAAGTCAATGATAAGAGCAGAGAGCTCATCAAAGATGCAATAGACTTCAGCATAAAGCACAACGCAACATGCATTGTTTCTGGCAGAGTTGATGCTGGAAATAATTTCATTAGAGATCTGCAAAAGAGAAATTTGAGCTATGATAAAATGCTAATCGAACCCATCAGCAGAATGAGTGACAAACTGAGCTTCTTGAGGAGGTATGGTGATAAGATGGGTGGTTGTGTTGATTCCGATGAATTGGTAAAAAGTTTTGAGAATCTGAATGAAGCTGCAAAGAAAGTGTTCTTCTCTCCAATTCTTTTGGCACTATTCATCTCTCTGTTTTTGAACAACAAAAGCTGTTTGTCTCAATTGCACAATGAACAAAGTGCTTACAGAGCAATAAAAGAGATATTCTCTAAAGAAATAGAGGAAAAGTTGAGAGAGATTAATGTTCCGAACCCCAAACTAACTACCAAAGACATTCTTGCTGTGTTCAGTTTCTACAGTCTATTACTCTTCCAGAGAAAAGAATACTTCTTTAAAGAAGATGACTACAATAATTTAGTCAGAGATTGTCAACAAAAGTTGTCCAAAGATGTTGATTTTGAGAAGTTACTTACGTGCATCTTAACCCCAGAAACCTCTTTGAAACAATGTAAAACTTTGACTTACGCTTTCACACACAGCACAATTCAGGAATATCTGGCTGTAGAGCAGATAATCAAGAACACGAGAGAGTGTAACATTGACTGGAATTCAGAGCAGTTTTCAGAATCTAGTCTGCGGGAGAGGTTTCTAGAGTACCTTGAAGTATCTACTACACACACTATAGTTGGAAAGGAAGTTCAGAGGTAAGTTATTATATTTAAGTTGGAAGTTTTCAATATTTTGTTTGTTAGTTATTACAAACAGAAACAATTACAAATGCCTTTTGAGACTACAATTAGGCTTGATATTATCAACATCTTTATACTATTTAATACTTATCTATTATAATTCTAAGTCTCTGTACTACTTCCTACTGTGGTACCGTTAACTCTATATAGTAACCTAGGGACTGGTCCAGACGGACTAGTCCTCATGAAAAAACATCTATAATTATATTTTTATAACTTTTTTTTGAGTTTAGACATCAGTGAGAATATAAAAATTATTTGATGAGAATTTTTCTTTTTAATTTATAAAAAAAATTGAAGAGGACACATGTGGCCAGTTGGTCCCATGGGACTACTAAATGAAAGGAGACACGCTAAAGGGTTGAACCTATTTGGAAGCTTTTCTTTTCATGACTTTTACTTTTCAACATAACATACGATTTTACAAAAAAGAAGGCGATAAATGGATTTATTCAAATATAAATACAAGAAGTCTCAAAAAACCGGAACACAACTATAGGTTTGTATATTTCAAAAACTATTAAAGTTACATGTTTCTTTATATTATACATTTCATTGCTGAACCCTTCTCCATCCACAGTTAAATTCGCATTATGTTTCATTCAATTTTTTCAATGTTATAGGGATTTTATTGATGGGTTGTGAAAATGGCTTTTGCTCAAATAGTTAAAAAACCTAAGAAATATTTGTTTCTTATTTTTGATTTTTAATTGTGTTTTAAAAAAATAACTATTCTTTTGCGTTCACCAATGGATGTGTAGATATCAAATAAATGTTTTTATAAAGACCAAATTTTTGAAAAGTCAATTTGTTGAGATTTTATAACTATAAAAATGAGGATTGGTCTCTGAGTCCCTAGGTTACTGAGCAAACTTCCAAGGGCTAGGTTACTAAGGTTACTTATTATTAGAGTCAAGATTTATAGTTCTAATGAATGTAGTCAAAATAGTACCAAAAATAGATTTTACAGCTGTAAAAATTAGTGAAAAAGTCAGAAAAAAGTCGTAATAATAGTATAGCGTTTTCTAAAAATTTATTCATTTCCTTTCTTATATCCGCATCATAGAAACCATTGGTAATTATTTTTCCATAGAAACTATGCAATTTATGAACATTTGTAAATAGTTGACGTATAATTAGTATTCATGGACCTTACGCGATATTCAAGGCAGCTGTTTGGGTATATAAAAGACCATGAGTTTAATTGTTAAGTTTATTTAATAGATAGTAAAACCCATAATTCTTAATTTTACGTAGTTTATTTTGTGCAATAAACTAACAACATGAAAGAAAACAAAACAAAATTTACCTAAACAAAATGTTGATGTCCTCTGTAAATACAATAACAAACTTAAATTGAATAGCATAAACCTAATACAAGAACAATAACGATATTTTCGAATGTAATAAACATGTTATTTTTCAACTGTACATTATTTTAATTATACATTATTTTAATTATACATTATTTTAATTATACATTATTTTAATTATACATTATTTTAATTATACATTATTTTAATTATACATTATTTTAATTATACATTATTTTAATTATACATTATTTTAATTATACATTATTTTAATTATACATTATTTAAATTATACATTCTAATACAAAAAATTCAACTGAAGTTACAGGAACATATTTAAAATACTAGACAGTTGGAAGAAATTCCTCTCAATGTTTATATACTTGTTGTCCCCAACAATTACTTCACCTATTTTATATTTTCTTAACCCGGGATGATGGCAACAACTCCATCACCTTTTTTTCACAACTTCAGCACCCACGTTCCTGTATGCAATACTTATTCTCCTGATTGATAAAATTTGACAAAAAAATACATTTACCAATTTATTTTATTATGCAAATAATAAATATTTCATGTCATTTATTTAACAGAACGTCATTGAATGAGTAGCAATTGATTCATTTTTCATTTTTAGTTTAATTTAACAGTTATATGTTATTACGTTTATTTTAATATTAACAAATTATAATAGATATCATCTAAATATAAGGGTGATGGGCGGGGCTAAACGATGGAGTGGGTGGATGGCCGTTGTATTTGAAAGTTTGCAACGTAATACAAATATTTATGAACATAATTTAATTTTCCGATTTCATAGAAATAAATTAAATTAACCCTTCGCTTTAATCAACATTCGTAATTCCTAGTGGTATAAATTTTCATTTTAAATCATAGTAATTTATGTTCTTTTTTCTTAAAACTTCACTTGAATATTTTTTTCATGCGCATAAAAGTTCTGAAGATGTTAGTATAGTTAATAAGTGTTTACAATAAATAAATAAATACTATCAATTAATTTATAAGACAAATGAAGTCATGTAAATATGGTTAATATTATCATTTTCATGTCATACTGACAATTGGCTTTAGAATTGTGTTTATTTTATTCTCAACAGGTATGGTAATATCATCAAACTTTTGATGCTGGAAAGTTTGGCAAATGGACATCTGACAAATTACACCAGAACCTTCACAGCAGTGCTGAGCAAATACTTTGGACCAATGGGTGACTCTCCTGTCTCTCCTGTCTATCTTCTTGATTTAGTTTCTTCTTCAACCTGTGACCCAGCCATCGTCTCAATTGTCTCTGATGTCCTGAGAGACGAGAGTGACTTTGAGTTACGTTACACTCGTCACATTAGACCCTTCGCTGAAGTACAGAAGAAGTGGCAAACTAGTGTCGTTATTCTGTTTGAGTTTGATAATTTTTTAACACACACCGACTGTGTGAATTTTGGCCAGTTGGTGTCAGTGCTTCAAGATGGAAGTAAAATTAAACTTTATTTCGATCATAGTTACGCCAATTACCAACCACTGATTGGAGAATTCTACACACAGCTCAACAATTGCAAGTTAGTTCCTTTTACTGTTATTTATATATCTAATACTTTAATAACTGCATGGAAATTGAAAATATCTTCAAATGTACTGAAATTTATTTTTTATTATGTTCTTTGAATTTATATTAGAATTTTTAGGTGTCCAGACAGTGCGTCGCAGAACAATTCGTCCACAGACAATTTGTTGCTGATTGGGAATAAAAATGGTAAAAGTGCATTCATTTAGTTAAGGGTAGTTAATTATTTTTTTCAACAAAATAAGTGTTTGGTATCATGCACTTTTACCTAATAATTTACTGTTAGTTAATAATAAAATTACTGATGTATCTATCATGGCTTATTTAATATACTTATACATGGCTTACTTAATATGCATATTAAGTAAGCCATGTATCTATCAATAATTAAATTTTTTCTCATAATATTATTTTTGAAAAGGACTTCACAATCATTCCACTCGTTCGACAAGAAAAATTCATCCTAACATATGTATGTAGGTTTTCATTGATGCTTTAAAAAGAGAATACAATTTAGCTAATTATAAATTTCAACAAAATTCTCGAGGTATCGGAATCCACTAAAGAAGAAAATATAGGGATATTGATAATCATATCTTAAATATACAAATTATAATTACACATAATTATAATTTATTTTTGAAGGCTGTTGCTCACAATATAAAATTTGAAAAATTTCTTTAATTTTCATATCACAAATCTGAAATATTGTTCGAGCCGTATGCTTACAGCCGCGCCGCTCTAGCCGCTGATATGCATTCCAATGCTTATGCGTCGGCTTTAGCTGCTCTACGACCATCAGTTTCACTTGATTAATTAAATCATTAATTCAATAGTGGTTTCCCGTGCAAAATGCACAATAATTACGTGCATAAATTTAATTTTTTATTCCTATATTTTCTTTTATTTAAGAACATTACTTATTCTATGAGTTCTTATTCACATCCCACTTTTCCTTTACATTTCTTATAAATCTGGTAGCAGTAAAGAGTTATTTTCCATCCCGTGACGTCATCAATCTGTGTAGAATGCTGTCGTATACATCATATTTTATAACATTAGATTGGTGTATGAATAACTACAAAATACAAACATGAAACGTTATTCAAATAATCACATTGTGAAAAGTAAAATATGTATCTATACATAAATCAGTTCAACAATGATTGAAATAGAAAAAAATCCATTCATTTAAATTAATTAATATAATTAAGTAAAATTCGTTATTGTTTATTTTGAATATCAAATATAATTTATTCAGAATATTTATCCATATTTTCACCAGTCAAAATTAATTATCAATTTTATTTTATTTATAATCGTGAAAAATATAATTTATTTTCATTTGAAAAATGATAACCATGCAGCGTAGAATTTTATTTTTTATTTTTTAATTTTCGTCATTTCTTGAATTTCGAAAAACGGTTAACACAGTTATTTTTGTAGACAATTTTTACCTATTGTAGATGTTTTTTCGATCGATTATGGCATTCTTTTTTATTTATTTCGTATGTTACCATGTATTTAGCGATTTGAATAAAATTCCTATGTATTCCATTAAAACTTGAAACTCGAATAATTTGAAAACCCGTTTGAATTTCGTAAAACAAATTAAAATCGTTCAGTAGGACCACAGGCCAGAGGTTTCCAGAAAATTTCAGCCCATTCTGTTAGATAGTCTCTGAAAATATCCTGGAAAGTATGTCGAATTAGTTCCTATATATCACATTATAAATAAAGTGTTAATCATTCGACAGCCCGTTTGAAATTCGGAAAATCCTTTCGACACGTTGATTAGTTAAAATTAATTAATTAAATAATTTATATTAATTTATTAATTGATATTGAATGGAAAAGTGCCAAAGATACCTGAATTAACAGCAAACTTTGTCTGTTATCACGCTTCACTTATTTACCCTCCAAAAATAAAAGGGAGCTGTAAAAATTACTACATACAAGGCGCAGCGGCTGTGGAGGCTCGAGCCGCTGGCCTATATAGCGCCTCTTCGGCCGCACGGCCGTACACGCTCCATATGAAAGGGATACATGGGGGTATATCGGATAGCAGTACAAAAGGAGAGCCGAGCGGCTTCAACCGTTTCAGCCGTCGCATTGGAATTCGACCTTTATTGTTTTCTTCAGTGATTTTATAATTGTAACATTTTATTAGTTATAATTTATATATTATTTATAATATACGTATATATATTTACTAGTATTTACTGGTGTTATTTATAATTTTCAATGAATTAAATAATATCATAAATTATATTTCCTTTATTTTCAATCGGTGACGAATTGCCCGGTGACGAATTATCCTAGAACCAAATTTTATTACAAAATTTTTATATTGATTTTATTTATCAAAAAATATATTTGTTATCACAGAAAATATTCTTATTCAGAATATATTTTACAATTATCTTTAATACAAAACATTACATTTTTTATGTAACAGTTAGTTTTATGTTTACTTACGCTCTAGCGGCGACTGGAATTATCATTAAATTAATAACAAACATTAATATTAGACACATTTAAATATTACTAAATTATATGTTATTAATAAATTAAAAATCAAATACACACAATGTATTTATATATATATATATTTTTTTGTCGTTGAATTTTAGATAACTTATATATTTTCTTGTTATTTATTATTTTATTCATTTCTTTTGCTAATTACAGGTGTAAGGTAACTGCATTCACGGCTTGTGTGACGTCATCTGCACACCTATCCATTGTGATGAGACTTTGGGGAGATGAAAGAGATGATTATGATCTGTACATCAGCACTGTGTCTGTCTGTGACGTCAGCTTTGCCACTTTAGAGGAACACAGAGGAAAAATACGTGAGTGAATTAACATGTAGTTAAATATATAATTATGAAGAATCACAAACATTGAAACATATAATATTCTGAGATAATATTTACTACGACCAATCTTTCTACTACAACCAGACTATCTTTCTACTACTACCAGACTATCTCTCTAGTACGACCAGACAATCTTTCTAGTACACCAAACTATCCCTCAACGACTAGATTATCTCTCTACTGCGACCAGGCTATCTCTATTCTACAACCAGACTATTTCTCTTCTACGACCAGGCTATCACTCTTTTAAGATCTGGCTACCTATTTACTACGACCAGACTATCTCTTTACTACGACCAGACTATCTCATTGCTACGACCAGACTATCTCTTTACTACAACCTGACTATCTCTCTATTTTGGGTCTAGGCTGATTTTCCAAAAACACATTGACCGAACCCACATTTGTCGAAAACTAATTTGCCAAAACGGATTCTCCGAATACGTTTTTGCCGAATCCAAAATTGGCCGAAAATGGATTTGCCGAAATACGGATTTACCGAAGGACAAATTTTCCGAAAAATTAATTTGACGAAAATCAAATTTAATGTATTTAAAAAGAACATTCTGTTGGACTTTGTAGTTCTCATCATTATATCTTATGCATAAAAAAAATTCTTATATGAATTTGACATTACTATATTGCTATATTCCGCTAATTCCGTATTATTTTGCTAAATTCATATATCTAACTGTATATGTTAAATATTAATATGTATATGGCATTACTAATAAAGGATCGATAGAAATCAATGTTTTTAATTGAAATTTTTCTATCCATTCAAGTGACACTATCGTTGAAGCCTGAGGTATATTGGAAAGATATGAACATAATTATTAGTTATGTTATTCATTACTAACAATTTTATTTTTTAAATGCAATAAATGGAAATATTAATAATGTCAACTACAACACACTTTATGTATGGAATACTCTTAACAACTGAATAAAAATAAGAATCCTGTGCGTGATTTATTTGGCGTAATTTCATAAAGAATTCTAGTTTAGTAATCACACAAAGTTGTTTGTATTTTAGTTTATTTAACTCGCCGTGTTTGGGTTAATTTATTTTTAGTAGAGATTTAACATCTGCTTCAACCATATCGTTGGAGAAAGCAGGCAGAAAGGAAAGTGGCTCCATGAAACAATTCACCTTACAGTTTTTGGCAATGCTTATGAATGCAGAAAAACTATTCCCTGAATGCAGGTACTTACAAAGGAATGTGATGAAAAAGGATAAAAATACCGGTGACTGCACTCACTGATGGAAGAGGAAAATGAAGAGGTGATACTAAAATGAAACCTACGATCCTACTTAACACAAAAATCGAATACCTCTTTGTTTAAGAAAATAACCTTAGAGCTATTCTCTAAAAATGAAAGTAGAGTTAAAAAATGAGAAGCATGATCATTTGTTTATTTATTTTTAGTTTATACAGCACCTTTTTCTGGTGTATTTTTATCCTAACCCGAGTTGTAGTAGGTTTTCTTTTAATGTTTTACTAATTTGCCATCATGAGTAGAGAAAATTTATCGATATCAATTACATATCCATGTAAGGTACCTATTAATTCAATCCAATCAACCAATATACGATTGGAAACTATCATGACACGATTTATATATTACTCTATTGTAAATTAGGCAGTAACTCTATTCATTAATGATGAATTTTCCCTGACTTAGGTGCCAGATTTAAAATATTAGAAATATTTTCCCTATATCATAAAAGTTATCCTAGTGATTTGATTCAATTAGGTTGTATTATTGCATAGGTATTATATCCTTGTAACTTTGGAAGCAATCTAAATATGAATACCTGGGTGTATAATCCTATCTCACGAAGATCGCAAAAATCTAGATTAATATGTATAAACTTTAGAAATTATATTTGTATGCAAAACAGATATATACACCTTATCGGCTAACAATTTGGTATCAGTGCATCTCTAAATATGAGGAGAAAACTAAATAACTTCATATCAAAAGGCAGTAAACATGAATTATTCACAAAATAATGAATAAACACGTTAGTAACACACAATCTAGAAGCAAGCCAAACGCTCAAATGAAAGAAATGCAACATGCTCCCAAAACTGATTGACTGATACTGACTGAGTAAAGCCTGAAAGTCCTTATAGTAAGAAAATACAAAGAACCATTTTGTGGTACACAGATTAACAGTAACAGTCTGGTATTGAAATATATAGAATATATTGAAAGAGATAGAATAATAAAAGGATCATTTAGTCATTTTAGTGTGTGATTTTGTTTTTTCGTTTCTTTTCTGTAACTGTAAGTGTAATTTTAGAGTTTGTTATAAATAAGTCTTTCGGTAAAATCGTCTCTCGGCAAATTTGTTTTTCGGCAAATCCACATTTCGTCGAATCCGTTTTCGACAAATTTGGGTTACGGCAAATTCGTATTCGGAGAATCTGGTTCGGTGAATTAGGGTTCGGCGAATTAGTTTTCGGAGGATTTGGTTTCGGCAAATTCGTTTTCAGAAAATTTGCCGGATACATACCAATAAAATCACATTAGCGACTAACCATTTCAATGTCATCAAATTATTCCTTCAATTGAGTGCAATTTACGATTTATAGTCGTCACCTGCTTCTCCAATTCATTCGTCTTTTTTATGCAGCTTTGCAAGTATTTGACCTTTATATGCATCAAACTTTTCTCCAAATGATAACAAACTATGACCAAACTATATCTCTACTACTACCAGATTATCTCTACTACGACCAGACTATATCTCTGCTATGATTATATATTTCTGGTTAATGCTGCTTACTAAATCATTTTATTTCTGGTTACAAGAGGTTAGTTACGCATTTTATTACTGGTTACTAGTGGTTACAAACTCATTTTACATTGCAGGGCTGAAGGTCAAATACACCGATGACTTTCCCACCAATGGCAGTAATCATGTTACAGAGAAAACCATCCTAACTATAACAGACATACCTACCGATGGTAGAGAGAACGTCTACAACATCATCAAATACCTCTGTCCTAAATCAAAACAGTGAGTGATATTCGTAAATTGGAATTATTTTCAATATGTGAAATTATTCCCTGTCATTTAGTTCACACTCAACAACTGGGTCCCGTTACCATTCCAATCATTCCACTCTTTTAAATAATTATCTCTAAAGAACAGAAATATTAAAAAGTTTTTTTCTTTCTCTCTATCTCTCGCAGTTATTGAATGTAAAAAGATAAATTATATTGCTAATTTTTGGCCATATATCTCTACAATTTACCTTCTGTAGAACATATGTCTGATTAAAATGGTAAACTATTTATAGGGAATATAATGAAAAAATTGAAATTGTTTTTAATGGAAATAGTTATTGTATCACCTGTCAAATTTCATTATATTTAAATTGTAAATCATATTTAAGCAGCTTAAATATTTCTTTCTCTCAAACTAATTACTTGATTCTTTGCAGATTCGGGAAAATAGAATTGGTTAATAGTCATTTGACAGACACTGATGTTAATGAGCTGCTGAAGAAGTTAGAGGAAGAGAAAATAAGAACAGAAACAGGATGGCGAACTAAAGTGAAACAGAGGAGGTGAGTGAGTATGGGAATGTTAAGTGAGTGTGAGGCTGGTGAGTGAGTGTGAGGTTTGTGAATGTGTTTTTAGTGGAGTGTCACTCACTGTATATTTTTCTATTTTTCCCTCTGCCCGGTTTCCGAATACCTGACACTTTTCGTTACTAGCGAACACTCTGTATTACCACTCTGCCATTTGGAAGCAGATCACCTAAAATAGATAATGTGTAAAGAAATATCTAAATTATTTGATTTTACTTATTAGAAATTGGTGTGAATTGACTAAAATAATGTAGCTAAATTATATCTATTAACCCTTTAATGTAGGTTGTGCCATACATGGCACATACGAGATATTATGGCTTGAAATGAAATAATTTGTTGTATCACCGAACAATTTAAGATAAAAATGACAAATTAATTATAAAGAAGATATAACAAGAAAAATCAAAACATAATTGAAATAAGAAGCAGATTTTATTGTTACAAATGACTGGTGAAAGATATAAATTATATTAATATTGCGTAACAAGTTCTATTTGAGAAGTCGCTACAAAATGAAAATAATAAAGCTGACAGAGAATTGTATTTAATTTTAACATTTGTGTCAATCACGAATCAATACATCTCACTTTTATTCACTTACATCTTAACCCAATTGATGTTACTTTGCAGTCTCTCATTCTCACAACTGACATCAATTGTTCAAATATTCAAATTTAGAATAATCAATTGCTTAATCTAAATGAAGAGGAAAAGTGAACATGATAATGCCTACCGAAATGGGAAAATTTAAAAGAGCAAGTGACACGAATACCAGAGGTCATGATAAATGTCTCGTGATCGGTAGTTCCCATTGTTAGCTGAAACCAAACAAACCTAGCCATTGTTCATTCGAGCAATTTTTCATTCACTCAATTGTTCGTTCGAATTTTTTTTAAATCAATTGTTTTTCGAGCAAAGGTTATTCGGACAATTGTTTTTGCAGCATTTTCTTTTTTTTACCACGTAGAACCCTTTTATTTACTTACCTGTTAACCCAATAAATGCTACTTTGCAGTCTCATCTCACTTTCATTTACTTACATGTTAACCCAATAAATGCTACTTAGCTCTGTCATCTTACTTTTATTTTCTTTACCCAATAAATGTTTCTTAGCTTAGTCGTCTCATCTCATTAAGTAAATATTACTTAGCTGTCTCATCATTTTTTTTACTTACAGTGTGAATGAAAACAAATCGAAAAACTTGAGAATCTATTTGGTGAGTGAATAAAATTAGCACACATTTCTCTATGTGTTCATCTCAATTGTAATTCTCACAATTTGGTATGTAGTTGCATTGGAAATATATTTTGAGATTATACTCTAAAAATTAGTAAAATAATTTTTCACGCAGGCTGATGTGGAAAAGCGAGAAGCTGAACAGCGAGAAGCCGAACAGCGGAAAATTGAACAGAAAAAATCTAAACAGCAAGAATTGTTTCAGCTAGAAGCTGCACAGCGAAAAGTTTCTCAGCTAGAAGCTGAACTCCGAGAAGCTCAAAAGCGAGAAGCTACACAGCGTGAAGCTGTACAGCGAAAAGTTTCTCAGCTAGAAGCTGAACTCCGAGAAGCTCAAAAGCGAGAAGCTGCACAGCGTGAAGCTGTACAGCGGAAAGTTTCTCAGCTAGAAGCTGTACAGCGAAAAGCTGAACAGAGAGAATCGATATTTTTGAAATCGATATTTTTTATGGTTGTGACTGGGTTCATGTTTCAATTCATCAGAAACAATTAATTCTTTGGATGTAAATATTAAATTTAGGTGTTCTTGCTTACTACTAAGTATATTTTCATATAGAAATAATATTAGTACATATATGTATAGATTATAAGTCATAGCCGTAAGAATTATACCACCAGATGGCATTCATATCACCTTAATTTTCTATTAATGCCTACTATCCTGCCACGAGCTTCCATCTGATTAGCAATCAACTTTTGTGTTAATTTTTCCTACCTATTTATATAGTGTCTGAGTTTCGACCTTACACCTAAACTTAAAAAATCTTTGCTCTTAGTATAAGGAGTTAATCTCAAATCGACATTACCCTTTTGGTTGCAAGTTTGGCCAACTCTTCCACTCGGTCTAGACTAACTAATTGGTCAGACGAATCAAAGTACAAGGTACAAATTACTATACAAGCTATAGAGTTTTGTTCTAAGCTGAATCTCTTCTTTCAAAATTTCACTCTCTGTCTTTCTGAAATTTAATTAGAGAAGACTCATGAAACAATAATTGTGTTTTCTACAAAAAAAATCAAGGTTTGATTGTGTTTATAACATTTATAAAAGTGATATGATAGTTGACCTGGTGGTGCATTAAAACTTAACATTATTTTAATTATCTTTCAAATAAAAATCTGTTTCTCCTAAATCTTTGTTAGACGTGGACTTACCCTAGCTTCAAATTGACATATGGGTACCATTCAAGTAATGGTACGTCGCTTGATATTTTGAATCACCTAATTTTTGGTAGAATTGGTAACACATTAAGTAATCTTTTTTCTTTTCTCTTCCTTCAGAGCCAGAAAATAAAGCAAGGTCTTCAATACCTTTTTGTTTATCGGAATTCCTTTTTACCTATTTCCATCGAATCTCTGATATTAAATCCTAACATTTGCTAAAACTAAATTTTCTTTAGGCATTGTTAAATTTTTAGTAATTAACATTAATTCATGTTTAATACATATTGGTTTGATTCACAGTGATTTATTTTACATCAATAAATATGCGTTTACCTAAATGTTGGAAGAAAGGGAGACAAAAGCCCACTCGACAAAATCCCACCCCGGCAAAAGCCCATACCAAAAAAAGCCTCTCACCGACAAAAACCAACACCGACAAAACCAACACCGACAAAAGCAACACCGATAAAAGCTCACACCGACGAAAGCTTATCAATGGTATCATAATATTGTTTAGTCAAACAATTGCAACGTAACAAATTTTGAATATTTCGACCGACATGGACAAGTAATTGTGTTAAACGAGCTCTGTTTACAGCTAGTACATAACCAGCATAGCATTTTTATTGTTGTCTGATTAGGATGTGATTAATGTAAGTGCGGTTCCATTGAGCATTAAGGAATTGCAGCCGGACATTTTTTGAATGGCAATACCTGAATTATGATGCTATTTGTAAAGTTAATTAAAAATGTCTTTTTCTCCCGTGAAGTAGAGTCTTAAATAGTATTATAGTACATTACAAAATTTCAGTTATTTTGCAGTTATAGGTTTGATGAGAAAATAAAATGAACTCTGTTTCAATGCATTAACAACCATACTAATAATTGACTTATTGCACATGTATACAGTATGGGCCACAATTTTTTTCCGCTTTTTCAAATACTTGTAATTCTTTAACCAATGAACGAAAAAACTGTATCTTGGTCTCTTTTTCACTGCCTCTTATTGTACTATTAACTGGCAGAAACATATTTGAACTGATGAACATAGTTTAAGATCAGGTAAGCAAAGAGTGAGGGTGATCATTTTGGTCATTGCGCGAAGGTTATTCTTGAGCTAACTCCGTGATTTTACTTACTAAAAGGCATTGAATGAAAGTAAAAAAATTAAGATAGTAGACATTTTAATACGGGGTGCTTATACTTCTTCCTTGTAAATTATTTGGAAATTTAGTAGCTTCAGTGACATTTTTATCACATTGAAGTTTTCACTAGGAACGTTCGTTTTTCGCTTGTTCACTGCATTGTTAAGGCCAGCTTCACACTTGCATTTTTAACAACGCGGAAAAAAGCTCTCCTTAAAATGTGTTCACACTTGCGTTTTTTCATCGCTGAAGTAAAAATTAAATATTTTTTTCCATCAGCGATAAAAAAACGCAAGTGTGAACACATTTTAAAAGAGCTTTTTTTCTGCGCTGTTATGAATGTAAGTGTGAAGCGGGCCTTAACCATGCAATAAACAAGCGAAAAACAAATATTCAGAGTGAAAACTTCAGTAAGATCAAAATGTCACTGAAGTTATTCTATTTCAAATTTGTTTCTAAGGAAGTAATGTAAGCACCCTGTATTAAAATGTCTACCATTATAATTTTTTTCCTTTTATTCAATGCCTTTTAGTAAGTAAAATCACAGAGTTAGCTCTAAGAATAACCTTCGCGCAATGACCAAAAAAATCACCCTCACTCTTTGCTTACCTGTTCTTAAACTATGTCCATCAGTTCAAAATTGTTTTTACCTGTTAATAGTACAATAAGAGGCAGAGAAAAAGAGACCAAAATACAGTTTTGTCTTTCATTGGCTAACGATTAACAAGTATTTACAAGTCCACCATGGAAGATTCCACCATTTTGAAAAAAATAAACAAACTAACTGTGAAAAAATACAGTATATTTTAAAATGTATTTCTAAGTCTAGGTGATGTATGATTATAAATGAAAAAATGTTGTTTTTAAATATAAAACAATTAATTAATCCATTAATTAGGCATTAAATATTCAACTGGTGATCGTGACAGAATATGACGCTGGTATGGCAACACTGCTAAATTTAGCTTCTTCAATTTGAAACACTAAAGTTCAGATTTCGATATTTGATACAAAAATATATTTTGTTATGTATATTCATTATTGAAAGTCTTAATATTGAGCAGTAATATGACAAACACGTTAATAATGTCTATAACTTTAGAGTCAATTCAAATCAGCGACCTGCTTAACTCGATCTATGTTTGAAATTTAGTTGAAACGCTTTAAATTTAAACTTTATTTGTTATACTTTAAATAGAGATTAATAAACAGTTTCAGAAAGTTTCTGCTTTGTAATTTTTCTCTTTTTTTTTTATTAAAATAAAAAGAGTACGAGTCAAATATATTTTTTAATTCCACCTTTTATCGACGCAGATTTAAATTGAAATATATATTGGTACATTTAAAAACCTTGGCGACAGATAATTTACATAAAATATTATTTATGCAACAAAAAATATCCTTATAATTTCTGTTTCAAAATATATATGTTTAAAAGAGAATCAAACGGATCTAAATTGTTGATGCCTGGGACAGTGGAACTTTATTGTTGAATTTAAACGATTTTAATTTTATGAAAAATTTAATTGATTCATATTTAAAAGATCTTTTGATCAGTCTATTATTTTGTATGTTCATCTTAGCTTATCTCTTAGGCCTTGACTTAAAATAGCATATTATTATAATTTCTTAACTTTTTAATTAATGAAATGATATGTTACCAAAAAAAAAACTTTTTTCTTTTAAATCGTTTTGTTTAATATAGATGAAATCCACTATTTTGCTGTTGAATCTTCCGTGGTGGAATTTTCCGGCGGTGGAATATTCCATGATGGAACTTCTTTCCAGCGGTGGAACTTTCCTGGTGGAACTTTCTGTGGTGGAATTTTCCACGGGGAATTTACCTAGAACCAAATGGGGCATACATAATTCTAGCTAAATAAAGTATTTACGAAGTACTTGGCTTTAGAATCTAATACTATAGCTAGCAAAGTCTACAGAGGCTGATGTTAGACCTTTCGATCAGTAATACTACATGACAACTGAACAAGACGTCTGCTAGTTACCTGCTGTCTGACTAAGTGTTCCAATATATTCATAAATTAAAGTGTTTTAAAACTAAGTTCTGCGATAACAGCGTCCCTAAATTGGGTACATAATGCAAATTTACACTGATTTGGTAGAATACAGAAATACTAAATTTGTTTTCGTCGGTGTGGGCTTTTGTCTGTGTGGGCTTTTTGTCGGTGTGGGCTTTTGTCGGTGTGGGCTTTTGTCGTATGGGCTTTTGTCGCTAGGGCTATTGTCGTTGCCCCAAATTTTTTACTACATATGTGACAGAACAGCAAAATGAAAGGTCGTGTGAACGCTCTTTATCGGTTGAAATATGTAGATTTTCATTCTCAAGCTGATTTTCTTTCCTATCGCCAACACAACAGCGATATTGATTGCAAGATGAGGTCATATAGTACTTATTGTTATATTTATTTCATTTTGAATTTGGTATTTTAACTTCTTGTAAGAGTGGTGGTATTTGATCGAAGGCTTTATTTTCCTTTTTCTTTTGACCAGGAGGTTTTCGATGGGGATGTGAGGATTATGGGTTTTAAGACTGGGAGGTTTTTGCCTTTTTACATTGGGAGATTTTCACCACGGGGAATTTGGTCCTAGAGTCTAAAACGGCAACTTATAAGCAAAGAGCGAAAACATTGAGCGGGTTGTCTCTGCCAGTCGACCCCTTCCACACCTCATCCAACCATTGTTGTTAGAGCACATATGCAGTTTCATGTTAAAAAGGAACTAATGTTAACTTTTTCATCACTTGAACGTTGAAATAAACTAAATTATTAAGAATATTTGCAATTCTATTAGGATAAAATTTAATTGACTTGAGCTACCTCTGAATATTGTCCAAATGTCTCAGGATATTGTCTGAGTTATCTTTTCATCGGTACGAATTATTTAACAAATGACAATCTAAAACTAAAATCTTTGAATTTTTATTGTCACCCAAATGAGCAATGTGACAGGGGTGAAATTGACCGAGGTGGAATATACCGGGGTGGAATATACCTAGAACCGAAATATACGAAAAAAATCTCAATAGGTATAATTTATTTCATATGGATGTAAAAACATTAAATTATATTATCTTCTTTAACAAATATTGGACAATTAAACATTAATTATCATTTGAGAAATGATGATTGATATAAAATTGATATCTATAATAATATCAGTTCGCCATTAATTTGAATCTCCTATTCGAAACCCTCAAAGTGCAGCTTTCAAATGAACAAAGTTCATTTTAAAGGTTTCAAACACTGAAACCTTTAAACAGATTCAACCTCATTTTGAACATAGCTTTCAGGAAAAATTTCACCAACTGTAAAACCATATTGACTTACATTAATAAGTTCAAACTGAAGAAACCACTTTATTTTGAACAAATAGCGATCAGGTCAAAAGGGAACAGAACGAACACATGAAAACATTAATCTTATTCATGAACAATTTATTGAGAATTCAAAAATATCAATCAGAAGGAATAAAATAGACTTACTAAAGACACATTTCACCGAATTGTTAAACACGATGTGACGTATCATCCTTTCAAGAAAAATGCAAGGCTCGAACTCTTTGAACTGATTTACCGCACCGTCTAAATTTTACAAAATGTTTCTGCAAAGAAATGCTTGTTTTGGACAAGACACCGTGACCGGTGATGAAAAAGTATTTCCATGAATGAAAGAGTCTATAAGCAAAACGTCGATTGAATGAAAAGTAGCATTTTTGTAAATTTTACTACTACCCTATGGAAATAAATTATTCCTATTCTGAAGTCTTTTTCAATTCAATGCAGGATGTTCAATTTCAGTCGCAAGTTTAACAGATTTTCAAGAAAGATGCAAAAAATCTATACGAACAAAAATAAACTAATTTGAAAGTTATGGTTATGGTCAAATTTCAAGTTCGAATTATCTCTTTATGTTGTCCCACACTTAGTTGGTTCATATATTATCAATTTAATGTCCTATAGCTTCACCGAAGCTATGTCAGGATCATTTGGAAAATTAAACTCATTGCACTTGAATCTTCGCCTAACATCAATATTTCGTACGTTTTAGAAGTCGCATCAAATCCTATAAGTGCATAAATATTCATTTACAACCTTTTCGGTAGAGATTTAAGTTCTTCAGACGGATGGATCAGTTAGATTAAGAGTTCTATTCCAGACCAAGAACAATAGTTCACAGGCCATCTACGGCGGATACTTTATGAAGTGATTTCGAAGGCCTTATCCTTAATTAGTGGCACCAGCAAAAAGCTCTTCTTTCTCTGGTGTATCCGTTGCAATCTTGCTGCGTCTTTTTCTTTTATTAGTGAAATTTGTTTTCTATGCAGTGCTTTGTGATGACCTCAGATTGCTAAAGCCCTTGAACATGGTTGAAAGTACGGTGACCAGAGAATTCGCCGTGGGAAATTTCGCCGTCAGAATTTTCGCCGACAGAATTTTCGCTGTTGGAAAATATTTAAATAATTTCTAATAATAATGTAACTGAATATATTTATTTCTATGTATGTTAATAACTATATGGAAATAGCATTAAAAATAATAAATGACTAAACATATTATATTCCTATTTATTCCTCATATTACGTTAGAATCGCAGTTACGAATATTTTTATGAATTTTATGAAAAGAATGTAATTTTTGTTTAGAGATATTGCATACACTCACAAGAGAGATATTTTAAATGTAGCATTCTTATCAGTGTAAATACTTCTTTGAAATATTTGTGCAATGCACAGTAATTCAGATTTCAAGAGGTAAACCGTAGAATGTAATACTGAATAAAAAAAAAATCAATAATTAGGTAGATATGAAACCATTAATAACTCGGAATAGTACAATAATGAGAAAAGCTTTATCTTAAATTCACAATATTAAACACAAAGGAATACTTAACACTTTTAAGAGGAAGTGACGCAAACCGATTAAGGTTAGCTAAAACACTGCTGGCTATCACTAGTGATCTTATTCATCTTTACTGAATATTTTTTTAACAAAGAAATTAGCTTCGACTATTTAGTCAAGCAATCAAAACACTCAAAATGTTATACAGCGACCTCTCGTGACACAAAATTATGCGATTACTGATTAGAATATAAATTGCATAGGCTATATGAATAGTTAACATAAATTTTTGGCATCATAGTTTCATCAGATATACAATATTTCATAATCACCTATAATTAATATTTACAATTTTAAATTCTTATATTAGTTATTTAACAAATTGGTTTACTTTATAATTATCAATATTTTTTATAAATACTTATAGGCATTTGAATAGTTATGTCATCTTTAATTTCTTCTTCACGGCGAATATTCCTCACGTCGAATTTTCCTAACGACAAATTTTCCTACTGCGAAACTTCCCACGGCGAAAATTCCGACGGTGAATTTTCCCACGGCAAAAATTCCTAGAACCTGAAAGTACCGCTTCAGTTGGAAGCTCTGTTTCTACAAGAAGCACTGCAGCTACAGTTCACATTATTGTATCAAAAATAGATATTTATTGATTAATATAGAGTAACTAGACAGTTTGGTTGACAATAAGGCACTGTCCCATTGTTAACCAAATTTTCTGTCCCAATGATCACCATGACGCCATTTTGAAAACATATGGGTATAGCGGCTCAACTACAAAAGTATAAAGGTAATCCTTTCATATGATCATATTTTACAAATTACTTAATATTATGTAAAAATGCCGTAAGCATTATATGTTAAATTAACAGATTTATAACAATTGAAATAAAGTACGAAAAATTTAGTTTTCCTACCTCTAAAACACGTTTTCGCTTTTACACAGGGCTGACTGCACCCCAACCGCGGAATGCAATGCGAGTGAATGCACTGAAGTATGCCTAATTTACCACTAAGATTTTGTTACAAATTAACCTCAAATAAAAAAGTTATTCAGCATGTCTCATTGTTCCCAGTGTCCCATTGATGATCATCCTCCCCTAAACTTGAATGAAAGTTATTATTATTTATTGGTATCAATGTTACCTGTAGTTATCGTTAATACCATTTAGAATAACTTAAATTATAACGATGATGTAGTTTGTTTTTTAGATTATCGAAAATGTAGATTTATTGTTAGTTAAGTTAACCTTATTTTTTCAATTATGGTGATGTGTGTATTCTACAAGACTGTCAGAATATATGTAAAGCAGTTAAATTGAATGATGTTCTCTAACTCTTTTAAGTAAATTCAAATTCATTTTATTTTCAATTTCGTAGACATTTAACATTGGTTAAATATATCTTGTTATAGTACAATATACCAAAGTTACATTACAAAGATTTATATTTATGTAAATTGCCTCTCACTTTTTAAACTTTTAATTTACAATTTACCAATTTAAACTTAGAAATATCCACTGGTAAAATTCTGCCGGACAAAATTAGTAGAACCATTTTTAACCAATTTTGTAGGGCTTCAGGGTAAGTGCCTCATACGAAATAATATAATAAATGTTTAATAATCATAAAATTATTTTTCTTCTTTTAAGTGATGTTTTTATAATGGCATTTTAAGTGTTTTTAATTTGTAATTTAAAAATGGCGAAAAATTGAAAACACTGTATGTATATATATTTCGTATACTGTATGCATTTAGAGTCTTTTTTTAATATAATAGACTGGTAGTGAATAGCTTAATAATAGTATTCAATCATTGGCTGCCGCAAAAATCATCAAAACAATATTATCCATCAGAAACGTCATTTTTAAATTGCTAATTAGAAGCATTTGAAATGGAATTAATTGGAATTAAAAATGCTAAGAAAGAATTCCAATATGATATTTGTTAATGGGTAAAGTCGAATTTATATGACAAAAATATCATTTGAGACATGTATTGGTGAATTTTAAAGGTATCGAAAATCAATTCCCGTACTTAGTATCCTGAATTTTTCTTTATAAGTAAAATGGTACCCAATCGACTTTTAAATATCTTGAAATAATGCTAAGCGATAGTTTCAATTCATATCTGATAATTAGTTTTTCATTATCATTTTCTATAATGAGAGCACAGAAAACTTTTAGGGGTGACTGCACAAATCATGTGCAAGTCATGGCTTAAGTGACAGTACTTCAATCCCTCCGAGTCCACCAATCACTCTGGTGTTCGCCCCCACCCCAAGTTGTCCCGACCTCACGTTTTCTCCCTACCTCCATTAATCCATCCAAGGCGGAAGAACCTTAAACCAAGAGAGGAGGCGCGACAGAAAGGAGGAACAGGCTGCGTTGAGTGGGGTTATCTTAAGGGCCGTACACACGTAGGGTTTTTTAAGTTTTTCCACCAGACATTTTGCTAAGCTCCTCCTACTTTTACCACAAGAATATAAGAAAAAACTATATAAATCGTATAATTTTTATTTGGTATCCATTATACCTGCAGGTATCATGGATACCAAATAAAAATTGTACGATTTATGACCCAGTTGCGAAATACGACTTCTTTGAAATACAAAAATTCGATCCGACTCCTCGATCTTAAAATATGGTATTTTGGTACTTGGAAAGAGATGGCTGTCACGAAACACGACTCCCTTGAAATACAAAAAATCGATTCGACTCCTCTCATGGTAATTAAATCGTATCTCTTCAGTATTCCTACGGGGAGAAATTCAGGGGAGTCGCTTTTCATGACAGCTATACTATAGAGGCGATCTTAAAACAATCCGACTCCTCTTAATTTATATTCAAGTATTAGTAATGAAATCATTCGAATTCAATAATAGTTAGAATAAATATAAAAGCAAATTTTTGTATCATAGTTACGACAAACTATGCCAACTTATTTATGTGATTGCTTCAAACATTTGGCGAAGAATATTTAATTGTTTTATAAAGTTTAATGAAGGATATTTCATTGTATTATAAGGTTTAATAAATTGTACTTTAATTGAATGGTATAAACATAGAAAGGCTTTTTGCTTATCAACTGAAGGTAGGTTGTGTTGGTCTTACGTTTCATATAACATGAGGAGTCGTGTTTCGTGACAGCCATCTCTTTCCAATAACCAAAATATCACACTTTAAGATTGAGGAGTCGTATACAATCGTATTTCATGACAGCCGTCATTAAAAACACACAAAAACCCTTATTATCCATTGGAGGGAGTCGTATTTCGCAACTGGGCCCAATTTATATCGTTTTTTCTTATATTACTTAGCTTAGCAAAAAGTGTGGTGGAAAAACTTAAAAAACCCTGCGTGTGTACGGCCCTTTATTTTATGGTCGTATTGAAATATATTCAGTAAGGTCGTATTTAATGTATTTAATTTCTTTAATAATATACAAAACGTAATAAAAGAATCGTAAATTTTAATAACAACATTTATCCAATTAATATACACTCCTGATCAAAAATTTAAGATCAATTTATAAATGACAAAAAATATTACGTTTTTCAGTATAAATCCTAAATTTTTCGATATTATGGTTAGTAATACAGCAAAACCTCGTAGTAGACCAGCCTCCTAGTAGACAAATCTCCTATTAGACCAAGATACTTTTGAAACTGTACTGGAAAAAACCTCGTACTAGACAAAACACAATTTTTGTTTCCTGAAAGTTAGTCTAATGTAAATATTACAAGGATTGATAATTACAATACTGTTTTGAAGATAATTCTCTAATTTGAATAATGTATTATATTTATTTATGCTGTTTTTAGGATAAAACATAAGGCAGAATTGGTTTCAGATTTGATAGTAAAGTCTGTGCTAAAAGTTATAGAAAACTAGGAACAGTGAAGACTATTATAATTTCATAAAATATTAATTAAATTGAAAAAAAAAATGTTATATTCATTTTAATTGAAGCAAAATAATTCATACTGTTTCTAAATTTGTTTTCCTTCAAAATAGGTATGTTAGTCTCCATTAATTTGGCATTAAAGTTATCTGTAGCATTCATCATTTTATATTAACCATTCATTTCAAAGAACAATTTTCTAATAACTCAATTTGAATACTAGACCGATTTCATACTAATATTTCGTCATAATCGGTTCCAATAATATGTTCCAATAATACGTAAAACTACCCAATAATTATGCTAGCTAACTCTACACTCATTCAGTTGTCTATTAGATTTAATACATTGTGCAGTGATTGACCCTTAGTGATGAACATTTTGTCTTATAAGGGTATCACTTCTGTACTGAAGTCAAATAAAAACTACCAAAAATCTACTCGTCATTCAACTCTATACAAATTGATTGAAGGAATTAAATTAGGCTAAATAATAGGAACCTTCAACTGGTGACCCCGTCATTAACACCTACAACTCTTCTGAATTCGATAAAAATTCTAAAATTAAACCATGGCTCCAAACGACCTAACTGACCCTCCATCGACTAAACAAACTGAACCCATTCAGCATCTATCTATTAAAATCCCCGCATTTATGGAAACTGCTGCGACTGGATGGTTCAGTATTATTGAAGCACAATTTCATCTCAGCAGAATAACAGTTGAAGAAACTAAATACTACCATGTGTTAGCTGCATTACCACCAACCATTGTTGCTAATCTATCTCCAACTATTCTAGAAAGCAAAAGTTACTCAGGACTTGAAGCTGCCGCAATTGCCTCATTTGAATCTACTAAACCGGAACTTTTTGATAAACTTATCTCAAAAACTACCATGTCTGGTAGGCCATCTGTTTATCTTCAAGAGTTAAGTGCTACTGCAAATAAAATAGGCGTCGGTGAAGATTTAATTCATCACAAATTCATTCAAGCTACCCCATCTACAATTTCACCCGTTCCAGCTGCTCAAAAATCACTTACCCTACAACAGCTTGGAACTTTAGCTGATGAGTTGATGCCTTACTTTAGTAACACAAACGTTCTTAATGCAAGATCCAACAACGAAAGGAAACAACAAAACTACTCCAGTAATCAAACTCGGTATGACAGACCTCACCAAAATTATTCAACTTATCCATCCCATTGCCCAGCCGGAGTAAGACCATATTCCGAAACTCATCGTCCAAAAGTGTGCCGTGCACACCTGTACTTTGCAGAAAAAGCACGGACATGTAAGCCGTGGTGTCTATGGCCAGATAAGAAGAACTGCAAAATGCAACCATCTTCGCGACAATCACACTCGGAAAACTAAACGGGCGGGTCGCCCTAGCAACCATCGGCCCGCCACTCCTACAAGTTGCCGCTCGAATTGGTGCTACCAAGCTTGATATCATCATTGATACAGGCACTGCAGTCTCAATAATGCCTTCACGTTATATTAACGGTATAACCATCAATCCAACTGCAGTCAAACTAACTACAGCAGACGGTCAAACAATTCAGTGTCATGGTGAATCCCTTATTGATATAAGCATCCCATCATTGCGCAGAACATACGTTTGGAACTTCATCGTTGCTGAAACCACACATCCGCTTCTAGGAGCTGATTTCTTAAGCAATTTCAACATCCTAGTTGACTGCAAATCAAAGAAGATAACTGACAACACTACATCACTTATTGCAACAACCACTGTAAGCACAACCGAAGAAGTTTTTCATATCAATTTAAACTCGGATAAATCGCAACATCCTGTTGTAAGTGACCTCCTGAAAGAATATTCGTCTTTTACGTCACCAAAAAAAACATCAGAACCAGGCTTGTGCAATAAAGATTTCGCACACTATCGAAACGGCAAACGCAAACCCTGTGTACGCTAAAACGAGACAGCTATCAGCAGAGAAATTAAACGCAGCACAAGCAGAATTCAAAACTCTTCAGCAAGCCGGTATTATACGCCCCTCAAAATCTGCTTGGATATCACCATTGCATTTAGTACCCAAGAAAAACCCAGGACAATGGCGACCATGTGGTGATTACCGCGCTCTGAACACCATAACGAAACCAGACAGGTACCCTATTCCCCATCTCAATAGTTTATCTTCCCATCTCAACAACAAAAATGTTTTCTCTAAATTAGATCTCATCAGAGCCTACCACCAGATCCCAATCCACCCTGATGACATAGAAAAAACCGCCGTCACAACCCCCTTCGGATCATTCGAATATTGTTATATGCCCTACGGTTTAAGAAACAGTAGAGCCACTTTTCAACGTTTCATGGACCAATCATTCATTGATTGTGATTGTTCGTTCATTTACCTGGACGATATACTGATATCCTCAGAAAATGAAGAGCAACATACCAAGGACCTCAAACAAGTGTTTAGTATTTTGGACAAATACGATTTAAAAATAGCAACAGAAAAATGTTCGTTTTTCCAAGAAGAACTAGATTTTCTTGGATACTCTATAAAGTCGGACGGAATGAAACTAACAGAAGAAAAGACTTCTGAAATTACCTCTTTTCCACAACCTACTGATTCTAAATCACTCCGACGATTCCTAGGAATGGTCGGATTCTACCGTCGTCTCATCCCTAAATTTGCTAACCTCGTAATGCCTCTAACGGAACGCATAATAATATCACCAAATGAAAAACAAATAACTCTGAACGCCGAAGAAACTAAATCATTTGGTGAAATAAAATCAGCACTAGCAAACGTAAGCTCTCTACCTCATCCATCCCCAAACGCTACTCAATACCACCTCGTAACTGACAGCTCTCAATACGCAATTGGTGCAGCACTACACCAGCTCATCAACGGACAACCAGTACCAATTGAATTCTTTTCAAAGAAACTGTCAGCTAGCCAACAAAAATGTTCAACATTCGATAGAGAACTCTTCGCTGCCTACAGTGCCGTATTGCATTTTAAACCACTGATTGAAGGACGCGATACTATCTTATTCAGAGATCACAAACCTTTATCATCCGCTTTCAAAAGCACAAAGCCTTCTAAATCCGACAAACAGCAACGCTACTTCTCGATCATCACTGAATACATAAACGATCTGCAATACATTCGTGGTGATCAGAACATCGTTGCGGACTGTTTATCGAGACCAACAAACTCAGTAATGCTAAACATAATCGACCTACCGTCCCTAGCCCAACAACAAAAAGACGATGCTGAAACACAGCGAAATCTGGATAAGTTACATTCATACTCCATCAACAATGATGCCAAGTTGTTTTGAGACACTTCTACTCCGTACCCACGTCCATTTATCCCATCGACTGCACGTCGCAGCATATTTGAAAGTTTTCACAATATCGCGCATCCCGGCGTAAAAACAACTATCAAACTCATTCAATCTCGCTACTTCTGGCGCGACATCGATCGAAACATTAAAAACTGGTGCAGAGAATGTATTAACTGCCAACAAGCTAAAATCAAAGAGTAAGAAAACGCCATTTGATCTCCCTTCATCTCGCTTAGCAACGGTGCATATCGACATCATAGGACCCCTTCCACCCGTTAAGAAAAATAATGAAACTTACATTGCCCCCCAGCGCTACGTTCTTACGTGTATTGACAGAGCGACAAGGTGGATAGAAGCCATGCCAATCCACGAAATCACCGCCTCAACCGTTGCTTCAGCTTTCTTAAACACATGGATTGCACGCTTTGGCGTGCCATTGTACGTCATAACAGACAGAGGATCGCAATTCGAATCTGAACTCTTCAACGAGCTATCCATTTCAGTGTGCTTCCATCGTCTCAGAACCACTGCTTACCATCCACAAACAAACGGTTTAATTGAGAGAGCCCACCGAACCCTGAAAACAGCTATAATTGCAAGAAAACAGAACTGGCTTGACGCACTCCCTGTAGTCTTGCTTGGCTTACGCAGCATACCATACGATCCAGGATATTCACCCTTTACCGCTCTAACTGGAAATCACCTTCTGATGCCACGACCTATGATCAGCGAACAAGACTTAACATTTACTCACGAAAACATCAAGAAACTAGCTCACGAAATGTCACTCCTAGATTTCAAACAACTCTCAGAAGGACGCATTCATTCGTACCTTCAGAACTGAAGACATGCACTCACGTGTGGCTAAGAGTGGATCGCGTTCGACGTTCTCTAGAAGCGCCCTACACAGGTCCCTACAAAGTTAGTGAACGATATTCTAAACATTTCGTGATTGACAGAACTCAAACTGTATCCATAGACAGATTAAAACCTGCGATACTACAACCCACCACAACTACCAACCCTACTAATGAGCCTCTGAAACTGGACGGAACTTCTCCTGTAATATCACTACCAACTCAAGAATCTCAAGATATAAGCTCACCTCAACAAGCTACTACAACCAACGCTACAAAAACTAGATCTGGTCGAACCGTTAAATTTGAACGGTCTAACGATTATATTTATTTTTAGCTCCGCTATTTGGGAGGGAAGTTCTGTAGCATTCATCATTTTATATTAACCATTCATTTCAAAGAACAATTTTCTAATAACTCAATTTGAATACTAGACCGATTTCATACTAATATTTCGTCATAATCGGTTCCAATAATATGTTCCAATAATACGTAAAACTACCCAATAATTATGCTAGCTAACTCTACACTCATTCAGTTGTCTATTAGATTTAATACATTGTGCAGTGATTGACCCTTAGTGATGAACATTTGTCTTATAAGGGTATCACTTCTGTACTGAAGTCAAATAAAAACTACCAAAAATCTACTCGTCATTCAACTCTATACAAATTGATTGAAGGAATTAAATTAGGCTAAATAATAGGAACCTTCATATCATAAACAAATAGAGCTATTGAAATTTCAAAGTCACCGCTTCACTTTTAAAGAAAACGATTTTGGTCTAGTAGGAAACTAATAAAGTGAGTTTCTTACTAGACCAAACAAACTTGGAACGTAACTCTGGTCTACTACATACGAGGTTTTGCTGTACCATTGTCTAAAGCCGGGTTTCCACTGAGGCAACATTTTGGCAACACGCAGCATAATATATTGCCGCATGGGCAAAATGTATTTCAACCGGTTCAACAGAAGGCAACATTCTTGTTGAATGACAGTGAAGTCGCATGCTACACGTAGCCTCAGTGGAAACCCGGCTTAAAAGGCATGATTGAAAAAAAAGTGATTATCAGAATAATTTATTAGAGATTCTGATTTTTAGAAAATGAGGTTGGTAACCATTGATCAAAATTATGAGACAATGGGTATGAAAAGTTATATTTATGGTCATTGCACTATTTTTAGTTAAGTTAGATATTAGCAATCACTGTGTAAAGCCAGGATTCCACTGAGGCAACACAGGCAACATGTAGCATGCAATTTCACTGTTTTTCAACAAGTATATAGCATGCAACTTTCAATAAAGAGACATGAAGCATGCAGCAAGGCAACAGCTTCGTTGCTTGTAGAATGCTGCATGCTCTGTTGCTTGTTTGTTGCCACAAGACTAATTCAATCAGTTCAACAAAAACGAAACCAATTTCCAAACATTGAGCGCAAATGCGATCAACTGAAACATGGAATAGAGGGTTCAGAAAAATACTCGTGTGAAGATAGTGAAATATTATCTGATGAATAAGAGATCTTCATTTGTACTGGGGCTTTTTAATTTGGTTGATATTCAATACTATAATTTAAATGTATTTTTAACAAAATAAATTCTTTGCAGAACGAAATTTAAATATTTTTATTTATAAGAGTTTGCCATGTAAATGTATAGAAAAAACAAAGATTTAATTAAATTATTTTGTTCATTAAATTATTCAAATAATTCTGCGTTATTTATGCTCCACACTGTGACTATACATAATCTCTAACGTTTTTATATTCCTAAATACTGTAGTATGTCATTGACCATATTCTAATCTAAATTTTTTAAACAAAGAAAAGGCGAAATTCTTTGCCATAACTAATGTACTGTTTTGTCATCAATGCTATAGCAATTTCCCTTCGTTTCCGCCAACAAAAATCCTTCCCACTATAGATGGGAAGCTGTTCAACGCTTGGCAACAAGCTAAATCTTGCTGTATGCGGCATGCAACAGGGCAACATGTAACCACATGCAGCATGCTACACAGCCACATGCTACACGTTGCCTTGTGTTGAACTGGTTGAATTACATTTTGCCCTTGCGGCAATGTAGTATGCTGCGTGTTGCCAAAATGTTGTCTCAGTGGAATCCCGGCTTAAGGGTGTCATAATGTCTAAAGCAAGTAAACTTACCGAATATGAACGAGCTAGAGTTCTAGACTTTCACCATCAAGGATTGACACAAACTGAAATCACAGAAAAGTTAAATCGAAGTTGTTTGCATTTTTCTAAATGACAATGTGAATTATGGAAAAGCAAAATCCACTGATAGGCCTAAAGAAATCTCTTCTACATTGAGTAGAGGAATTAAAAGAGTTGTTGTGAAGGACAGAGGCCTCATTTCTAGTCAAATTAAGAAGGCCACAGATGCTGATTGCAGTTAAATAACCATCAGACGACACTTGCGACAAAATAATCGTCTACATGCACCAAAACTTACTCCGCGTCATAAGGAGAGCCGTTTAAGGTTTGGCCGCGAACACCGAATTTGGGACGTTGAGAAGTGGAGTAAAGTTCATGACAAAAATATGCCCCCGAAATTTTCTCAACACGTTATTGACCTTCTCCTACAGTGGGACGATGGAGCTTCAGGTTGTGCCAGGCCTCCAGAATACGGCCGGGTATGTTAGCATGCTCATCTAGAGGGCATATTTGGTGACTGAGGGCCCTCGTTTGTGTGAATGTGTCCATTTTCCAACAAGATAATGATGCATGCAATCCACGCAGAACGTCGCACCATGACCTTCCTACAAGAACATGAGATCCGTCTCTTGAACCATCCTGCATGTTCGCCGGACCTGCATGTTTTCCGGATCTGCATGTTTTCCGGACCTGCATGTTCGCCGGACCTGCATGTTCGCTGGAACCCCCTGAACCCGGATCTGACTCGTGACAAGAGATGTTTATCGAAATGGCAAGCAGAATTCAACCATAAATGAATTTCGTGAGGCCATTTCCTGAATCTGGAGCGACATTCCTAACACCTTAATGGAAACTCTTATTTCTAGCATGCCCCATAGAATTTTTGAAGTCATCAAGAACCATGGAGGCTGACATCTTTATTAATTTAATGTTGTTGTAGAACTTATTGTTAAATATTTTCTTATTATTTTGAGAATTTTTTGACTGATCAATGGTTCATTTCCTAAAAATCAAAATTTCAAATAAATTATTCTGATAATCACTTTTTTTCAATCATGCCTTTTAGACAATGGTATTACTAACCTTATTATATAAAAAATTAGCATTTTTACTGAAAAACGTAATATTTTTTGTCATTTATAAACTGGTCCTGAATTTTGATCAGAAGTGTAAATGTATCACGATTTTTAAATCTTGTGTAGAATCTTATATTAAACATTCATGTTGCCAATTACCCAAATTTAAATTATTATTGCGGGTGCTAGCCACTCGGAATGAATAATGGTGAAACTATTAATATAGACACATGTTAAGATTTGCACACAAGAGCTCCATCCTTAAGATTTCTGGAGAGTAGGACGTGAAAATGGTGTAATACTATGAATATTTATATAGTATTGTATATGTAAATAGTAAACATACTATGTATATACGTATAGTATGTTTACTATTTCCAAAAGTAGCTGACAGTTTGAGAAGTGGCTATATTTAAATGTTCAGGCTCAATATAGATATTTTATTTCGATCGAACCAATTCGATCATATTTCTAATGTATAGTAACCTCACTCTAATGTAGATTAACGTTTGTGGTTGGCTGTGTGCGAATAAAATAAATGATAATAAAACTAAATACATTATTTTTTTAATAAGAAATAAAATAGTTGTTCCACCAATTAAACTTGGACCTGATACTCCCAAACTGAATGCATTATTTCCTCGGACTATATCTAGATGAAAATTTAAGATTCGAACACCACGTCCAGCATATTGCGAGCAAAATCGCAATGTGCCAGGCCTCTTTGAAGAAAACAAAGAATTTCCTGCAACCATGTGTTCTATTAATCTGTATAATGCATTCATTCGTCCATAGATACAGTATGTTATTGAGTGCTGGTATGGCGCACCCAATTATTTAACGAATAAGATATTTCTGTTACTGAAGAAATGTATACGTGCAATTTACTATATTATTCTCATACGGAGGATTATTTTGGCATATCTAATATTTTACCAGTGCACAGTCTCTATTGGAAATGTTTACCTCTCTACATGTATAAAGCCTTGCAATTTAATTATGATCTGAACTTCTTAACTAGGATTAATGCAAATTTTGATATTTATGCTTACAATACCAGACATAGAGATGATCTTGTAATTCCTAGGTATAGGAGATCTGCATCACAGACGTGCATGTTATTTCAGGAAGTCCAGTTCTAGAATGATCTATCTAGCGACGCAAAAAATTTAAATTCTCTATACAAATTTAAGAGGTATATAAGTGAAATGCCTGCATGGTGATACTGGAATCTTTAATTCATGTAATTTTTTTTATCTACATTTTAACTGTGTAGCTTTTGTAGAGCATAAAGGGCATTTATTCTTTTACATTTCTTAAGATGTAAAAGTGAAAAGGTTGTTCAAAATTTGTATATATATTTTTCATTTATGTGCATTGGTTTCACGAATAAATTGTTTCATTAAAGAGTAAGATATACATTTCTATATCCCAAATAAATGGTATCTTTTATTATCCTATATTAATGAACATTCCTTATTAAATAATGTTTTTTTGTCAAGAAAAAATGATTTTTCTTTTAAAACCAACTTTTTATTTTTCCCTGCACTTGTGATAGAACAGCAGAAAGAAATGTTGTGTGAACGCTCTTTATCAGTTGAGGTATTTGAATTTCGGGGGTATTATTATACAGGTTTTTTTTTGAGGTTATTGCACAGGGTTTTATTACTGGTGGATATTGAACTGTTTTACACGGAAGGTTTTTAACCACGGGAGTTTTTATCCTAGAATCCATAACAGCAACTTCTAAGGAAAGAGCGAAAACATTGAATTAATTAGTTGTCTCTGCCAACCGAACTTCTCCACACCTCTCCCAACCATTGTTGTACGAGCATATACTGCAGTTTCATGTTAAAAAGAAATTATTAACTTGCTCAACATGTAAACTTCAAAATAAACTGCCATGTTATGAATATTTTTTTACCTTTGAAAATCAAATTTCAATTGACTTCAGCTACTTATAAATATTTTCCTAATGTACCAGGATTTTTTCTTAGTTATTTCTCCATGACTAGGTACGCAGTATTTAACAGATGGCCATCAAACATGAAAACTTTGACTTTTTATTGTCATCATAATGAGCATTGTCACAGGGGTGGAATATGCCGGGATGGAATATACCTAGAACCAGCTAATTAGATCGGTAAAAATAAAATTGTATTATATAGGTATATATTAGACAGAAGAAAATAGAGGACTCCTTCACTGAGAGAAATAATTTTTGGACATCAAACAACACACTGTAGTTTAACTCATTGTGGGTTGATTATGCGCTAAAGTAGGTAATTCCAGTAATGTGCTAGGTTTAGATGAACTACAGCATGTGGTTCATTTCTCTAGTCAGTATAAACGCACGAAATGTTGGTAAAATTTTATTTTTCTGTGGTTAGAAATACGCATCATCCATGTCAGTTTACCTTACCTACAGAACAAATCAAAAATAAACTTGCATGTAGGTAAATTATTTTCCATTGTCAGTATATATAACCGTCCTCTATGTAGTTAGAGTATTACTATGAATTTATTAATCACATGTATGTAAATTTAATGTAAATCAGGCGGGAAACTGGAACAGCGCGTCAGTTTCAGTGAAATATTAATGAAGGTAGGTGTGTATTTTTTGTGGTAACCCTAACTTAATTTCAGCAATTCTCAGTGCTTAAATTTATAGTAATAAGGATATAAATCAGAACATAAAATAGGCTAGAATTGTTTTCTGTGATCAATTCATTCTGAAAAATAATAAAATAGGAAATCAGCTGTTTATAATTGACAAAGATCCAAGGCAAAATCCCCTATACCTACCTTGCAGCATAGCCTATAGGCAACTGACCATAATCTTTAGTTTGCTCTAGCCTCTACTTCTAGGGTGCTTGCATGTAATATAATCCTAATTACAATATAGTATATTGGTATAAACTTTTTAAAGTCTCAGTCAGACTGTCTGCCACAGTGTCACTCTTAATCTCTGACTCAGCCCTGGCCAGATTGCAGAAACTGGTAAAGTGCTTTCCAAGAAATCCTCTATTTTCCTTCTCTTCTAAGCAAAATACATGTATATAAGAGAAGAAATTAAAAACTGTTTGTACAGAAAATGTTAAAATACAGAGTGATGTCCAAGTAAAATTATGTGGTCCATGAATTCTCTAATTTTTTCACCAGTTCTCCCAGATTGTATTTGATGGTAAACTGGGTTGTTTTTCTTTTATCTTAAATTCATATTCTTTATTTATCATTATTTTGCCTTTAACATTTTGAAGGAAAATTGCTAAATCAATAATGTTAGACAGTTACCTAATGCCCACTGCATGGAAGACTAGCCAATTGAATTAATTTGTTTGCTGGCTTTTTCATGATTTTTTTTAAAAGTTAGAGTACCTAGTTCTGTACACCACTTACAGACTGTAGCTATTATTATGTTATAAATTTTATAATTATCTCTGATGACTTGATTGCTCTGTTGGCAGTCTGCAGAATATGGAATATTTTTTATCCTTTTCTATGAAAATTATCTTTAAGTTTATTTTATATTACTTGTATTTCAATGAGAAGTTGAGAACAATAATCAAAATAGATTTTTTTGAGATCAGTTTCTATGGACTTTGATATATGATGATCAGTTAATGGGATCTTAAAATTCATTGCATTTATTAAATTCAACTGTTTGCCAAATGGATTTTTAAATAGTGTATTCTATGTTATCAAATACTTTAATATAAACACAAGACTACTGAAACTGGTAAATTGTTCTAGAATTCTCTATTTTGCATTCTGTTTTCAACAAAATAAGTGTAAATTGAAGAAGAAAATAAGTATTTTATGCACAGAGAAAATTTAAAAAAATTAATATTCAGTAGACTGGATTTGAGATAATTATTTTCTGGCTCTCGGTAACAATTTAATTATTTGGGACTGAAATGCCCTCTGAAATCAACCCATAATTCAGAATCTCCCACAGCTTTTATAGAATTTTATCTTTTTATAGATAGATACCATGACTTTCACATGGTGCTTTTTCAGAGTTATATGAATTTTTGGTAACTGTAGCTACAAAGTGATTGAAATTCAGTAGCTAGCAGCTACATCTTTACATTTAATTCTATGTTTTCATCAATAACTGCATGATAGCTAATTTATTATTTTTCTCATTCAATTATATTCATTCTCATCTTTAAAATCTTCTATATTTAATTCTAATTTAGAGAAGTCCATTGGATAAAGGAAATATATTCTTGCTGTTACTTAATCTAAGACTGTTTTATATCACTTGCAGAGGCTTATTTTAACAATTATCACTATATTCATTCTGAATTTTAGTTTTTTTGCTAATAATTGCTACATAGCTAGTCAGTAATTAGCCTTAATCTCTCAATTGTACTAACTATTCTCAACTATTTCCTAATTCCATATATTTTGCAGACACCAGAGACATTCTAATGAAGACTTTTAGGGTGGCTTGCATAATTTTGCTAACATCATCACAACAAGAGATTGAGGCCACCAACTGCTGATGATGTTGGTGTTAACTTTTAGAGGTAAGTTTCTGTAAGTTTTACCTATTTATTTGACTTCTAGCTAACTATGAATGGGAAAATGTTCATTAATTGAAGCTTTGTAATTTTTTTTTCAGTCATATGGCTAACTATTGAAGAGGATAGGTGGCAAGAGAAGTAATCATCCTTCTTAGTCTCATTCCAGCCATCCATCTTCAAAGTCTTCTGAAGTTGATCAAGTATCCTCTGATGACATTATGTTTTGGGTGCCAACACTTTTTGAAGGCGATTGATGTAGAATTTTAAACTGTCCCAAGTTTTGAATTTGCAATATTGCAAGGAGTGCTGAAACATTTTTACATTACTGTGAACATCATTATATTCATTCAATGTATGATTTGAAAGAACCATGCGTCACTGTTTTGGTGAGTCGCTTTGAGAAATAGCTAGCTGTGAACAATTCAGTTCATGAACTACTAAATGACTATTTATTTGTTTGGGTATTTAAATCTTGGAGCTACAAGGAAGCTTTAATAAGGCTTGTTTAACATAACTATATACAACTTTTTCTTGATTCCTCGAGTTATAATCTAGTTTTCGAGTTATAATCTAGTTTTCGAGTTATAATCTAGTTTTCGAGTTATAATCTAGTTTTCAAGTTATAGTCAAGTTTTCGAGTTATAGTCAAGTTTTCGAGTTATAGTCAAGTTTTCGAGTTATAGTCAAGTTTTCGAGTTAAAATCTATCTTTCAAGTTATAATCTAGTTGCAGTTTCTCCTTTGATGGTGTAATCTCAAATTTAGTAATCTATTAAATGAGTTTGAAAAGAACTGTTATGTTTCTTGAATATTTTATTGTTTAATGATACATAAGTTGGTAACTTTTTCAACTTTTCTAGCTTCTGAGAAACTATAATAATTTTCTTCTTTCTAGTGTTTACCAAGTAATGTGTGTTTCTGAAATTGTTCATTTTCTATTAAATGTAATTCATTAATTTTGAGTTTTATTACATTGATTTGTTATATATGGAAAGATTTGCTAAATATCCAATTTAATTATTTATATTGTATCTTTTTTAACTAACTTAACAGAAATATTATCACTCTATATTTATTAGTTAATCTTCATGCTAAAATATATATGTATCGAGTTTAGCTAAAGTAAACATTATCCAAGTGACTAAAATAAAATGCATGTAGGTAAAATTGCTTAGCGACTGTAGTTTGAAGGATTAGTTTATCAGTTAAATATTCTTTTACATGAGGTTTGAATTGCATTCATGTTGGTAAAATAGACAACCAGCTGTAGTTTAATTCATAAGCATGTAGGTAATGTTTAACCACAGCTGTGGTTTGAATTGCTTGCATGTAGGTAAAATAGACATTCAGCTGTAGTTAGAATTGTGATAGATGTAGGTAAGATAAAGTACATGCATGTAGGTAAAATTATATTATTAATTCATGATGTTTGATTCAAACCACAGCTGTGGTATGGTTTAAAAATGACCAACATTGTGGTTTGTATGAAACTATATATAGGTTCGGTTAAGTACACTTTTCTTTCAGTGTTGGTTGCTGCATTATGTATGAGTATGTATGTATAGTTGCTGCATTATGAGTTCTTCATCCTACATAATATATTAGTCAGTATCTCAAAATTCAACTGAACTCTTTGAACGGTTTTGAACATGCTGCCAAGCGTCACCATACTTGAAAATGTGGCCACGTTAGTGCGACACTGCTTTATATGTTATAACGTGTTTTAGCACTTATTCAGAGAAAAAAGTTTACTCATATTTAATGGGTCAACAATTTATGCGTTGAATCAATTTATTCGTGAGTTAGTTGGACTACATTCATGTTTTCACGTGTGTCAAAACAACTATGACATGGTGTGTCACCAAACATAGTTCATTCAAATCATTTTATGCATTGAATCAACTTACTATGAGAGTTAGAGTTACATTTTGGGAGTTTGAACATATGTTAAAACAACTAGGACATAGTGTGTTGAAGTAACTCACAAAGATTGTTAATTCAATGCATCTGGTGTACGAATTAACTTACTATGATAGTTGACCCTACTTTTTTTTGAAGTATAGGTGTTAGTTAAATCAACTATGACATAGTGTGCAATAGTAAACCACAAAGACTGTTAATCCTATGTATTCTGCAGTGTATGAATTAACTTAATATGAGAGTTGGCGCTACTTTTTTGTAAGTTTATAGGTTTGAGTTAAAACAACTATGACATAGTGTGATAAAGTAACCCACAAAGACTGTTAATCCTATGTATCTGGTGTATAAATTAACTTACTATGAGAGTTGGTGCTACTTATTTTATGTTTAGGTGCGAGTTAAATCAAATGAGTATGTGGCAACTTATGCTTTCCTCAAAGTCAATTAATCGGTTGACACTTTACAGTTCAAATCTTGTTTTAAGTGTGTTACTTGTCGAATGTGAACGCTCCTCAATACCATTTTAGTTCAAGTGCAAACATTAGCGTTGTTTGCACTAAATAGTATTATCGCTGCCGATCGATTATTAATTATTAATTTATAGCTGTTTTTTTCAGTGTCAATACCTTCTACATAGGCTAGGCAGTTACTGAACTGTCCTCAGATAGGGTAAGTTCCAAATTATCAGGCGATTCCACATTTTCGGTCACGTATGAAATATCGTATATAGCTACCTAATAGCTAATTAAAATAAAAAATTATTAAATTATAATCTCAAGTTAGGTGCCGGTATCAATTAGATTAGACTATTTATTTTTTAGGACCAAATCTAACATGTTCATTCATTTTCTACTTTTGCTTCTGTGATATGCATACTATTTTGATTTAAAAAAAAAATTGATCACTTAGACCAATCCTTGCTTTTCGAAATGTTTTTGATCCGATGAATTGATATATGGTTATTAGTTATAAATTCATAGATTAGATTGAATAAGTAACTTCATTAGGTGAGTTTATAAATACGTATATAGTTAGATTACGTATAAATAACTTTACGTAGTGATAAATAGGTAGTCTAGATGAATTAATTAACTAGGCTAGATTACAAAAGTTGATAGAATAAATCTTTGATATGCTGCAATTATACTATAACTTAATGAATGATAATAAAGCCTTTATCTTCTACACCATATTTTAGTGCAATTCATCTTACTCATATGAACTGATGTAGAAATATGCTAATAGAATTACCAAGGTCAAATTGAAAATGAAATATAAACATTTAAGTTGTAGATTTATTATTTAGAAGTACAGTTTGAACTCTCGTCACTGTCTGTCACGACTATAGGTTGCCAATTCCTGAAATAAGAGATTCGTATATTAATATATATTGAATAGAAATTTATAGTATCGTTTATATACATTATCAATCATATCACCTACTCTTTTTCTTTTTGTGATGAGATAGCGACAGCTTCGATATTCTTTTCATGTCTGGAATCCCTAAAAGCATATGAAAAAGTAAGAACTAATCATATTGCAAGTACACATTTAAAAATCATCTAATATTTTCAAATACCTACTTTGACCTAGCATAATTGTTCCTGAACCATACAAAGGAATTGAAGAGGACTCCGATGGTTGATGACGTTGATCTACTCCATCAATTCTTCATAAAGATCTGAAAGTTGATTCAGAAAATATAGAAAAACATATTAATAAAGAAATGAAGAGAATTATTAATTGAGAATTGTTTCATATAGGTTAATTATTTATATAAAATGTTAAACTAATTATAAATCTTCAGATGCAGTATAAATTTAGCTGTAATAAATGCAATGGATTTTCCTTGCTAATCCTCATAATTTTGTTCATTATACACTCTTAATTTAGACTTTAATTAAATACCAAAAAAGTATAATATATCAAAAGGCTCACCTCTGGTTGGAGTTCTCCCTGCTAAATCCCTGGGCAGTGTTCTCCTCCGACTACCTCCCTGGATGGAGTTCTCCCGGTCATAGAAAACTAGGGTCAAGTATATGTAAATTGGAGCACTTTAACTAACTACGGCCTCTTATTTCAGAAACATTAATAACCATCATGGCTTTAGGGTACTCGTGAAATAAATAGAACCTATCATAAATTGAGCTTATTATGATATCCAACAATTCAATATGTAGCTAAACTAATTTCAGAAGGATTTTGAGACTTTCTTAATAGGGCCGCAATTAGAAATTAAAGAATCGAATTTACCTGTGTAACCCTACCTATAGGTAGACTAACTAGTTTTAAAATATATAAATTATCAAACCACTTTACATAAGATACTAGGATAAGTTCCGAATTATCGAACGGTATCACATTTTTGGTCACATAAGTAAATCACATTTATTAGGCTTCAATGCGATACAGGTTCCATCTTCATAATTCATATATGCTTGTTGCTGCAATTTATCTTCCTATTTGAAGCTGTTAACGGCATCTATTCGATGCCAATTATACTCCATATATGGTTACAATACCGTTAAGAAGTGCAAACGGACATTGAATTGATGTCTACTAGATGTCTACATGTTGTATTGTATTTGTTACAGATTGAAAAGATTCATACTCAACGGGAAAACCATATTATCAGAGGTTATTTAAAATCAGCGTAGACGGTTTTTTAGTTTTCATCTAATGGTTTTAGAAACTAAAAAAATCTTCAACGCTGAGTTTAGATAACCTCTGCAAATATTTGTTACTGGTATTCGATGTCGGAAGAGATTTAATACAGAGCCGGTTAGTTATCGAATAGATGCAGTCGAGTTTGCTTGGTAGTTCAAAAAATGTAAAGTAATTTTAAGAATTTTATTTAAATAATGTACTTATAACAACAATTGTCAAGATATAAATATAAATCTGAGGCAAAGGTAATTCAGTCATCTCTTTTTTTGATAATTAAAATATCGTCTTCAGAGATAATATTTTCTTCATTTCAATTTCATCAGATGAAAAATTAGTCTTGTTACGTAATAAAATACTACATATAAGTAATCCTCCAAAGAAATATATAAAAAAGACATATACACTCCTTACCAAATAATACGAAATGTTATCTTTTATTTCTTAAATTCAATTAGTTAAATTGAGTAAGTTTCTTATCTTTAATTTTTTTTCTATTATAAAACCGCTGATAGTTTTTCTTAGACTGGGGGTGCTAGCCACTCATAATTAACAAATGTATATAATTTATTATAGACATTTATCAATGATTGATCAAGGGGGCTCTATTTGAAGCTGTCTGTGGTGAATGGAGGAGAAGGTGATGGCATCGCTTGAGGTATCTATTTATCAAATTTTAAGATCAAAACGTATTAATCTCTTAACTTTTACACTCGTATTTAAACTACCTTTTCTACCAGAGGGTTCATATGGACCCCTTCTTTTTCCTATACTATGATGAAAATTCTTACTCAATTCTATTCCTGAACTTTTCAAATCAGCTAGCTTCTGATTATCATTATTTTCTCACTCTTATATAATGTCACAATATGTATAAGAGACTTGGGGCTGACGGCGGTTTTATAAAGGATTTGATATCACGCCGTCTATTCTCTCTGTTCATGACACTTATTCATTTCTCAGTTTGTAAACAACTCTCGACTGTAGTAAAGTAGTAGGTAAGTAGTTACTAGCTCGGACTGTACCGTCAAAATGATTAATCATCTATCATTTATAGGTGTCCTACTGGATAGTGACAATACTATGTTTATTATCGTTTCACAAATTTATTATTATTGACCATTGCTGATTATTAATTTATATTTATCTGTGTGTGAATCTTTTATTGATTTAGGTACGTTCTTATTTCTCTACTGTACTTACATATGTGATCTACTCTCAATATTACAGATAATATCAATATTGCAGATTACATCATTGCTTTTAATTATAATAAAAACCTATCTGATTCAAATAGTTCAGAAGTTTTTACATGATAGCTAAGTATAACATTATTCTTATAATGGAATTAACCAGTTGATAACATAAAAAGATTCTATTCTAAAATAAACTTTCATCGTACAGTAGTTAATCATCATAATTAGTAGACTCCTGTATAATGATTAGGGTTGTGACAATATGCATTTAAAATCATAGATCTCGGAAATATTATAGACGGTGAGAATTAAAAAGTATTGAAACGTTCTAAACCAGCGGTATATAGTATTCAAACCATTTCAGGTCGTTTTGTCTAAATATAATATTTTCGGGATCTATGATTATAAGTGCATATTGTCACAACCCTAATAATGATCTAACCTTTGTAGTGAACATATTTAGTTTAGTCTGCCACAAATGTCCATAAGTTTACCATGCATATCAATATAGTAAATTAGTTCAATTTCATGTAAGAAAATATCTACCCGTAGAACTCTCCTATATTGAGATCATGTGTACTAGGTAACCATCCTAATTTTTAGAGTCATTGGAAATGAAATACGTCAAATATTGAGTTTATTTCAAAAAGATTTAAAACAATTGGTTTAGTCTGCCAAGAAAAGTTCATATTTCTAGTCAACTCTTAAATTCGTTATATCTAAGTAAATCCTCTATACTGATCTTGTTGAAGTTCATTAAAGAGGAGTTCTACTTTAGTAGTAGAGAATGAACTCGCTGGTTAAAATGTAGCTAGCATAGGTACTATTATATTGTAACAGTTAGTAGATTCATACGTTATGATTTATTCATTATGAGTGGCTAGCACCCTCAAAAATTGTTTCGAATATTGTATCACATACTGAAAATTAGCCAACAATTATAGTTACACTTGAAGATTAGAAACCTACTCAATTTGCCTGATAGAATTAAAGAAATTAGCAAATAATGTTCCATATCAGTTGCTAAAGTTATTTTATATGTTTACTTGAATCAGTAATAATAAATTTACTTTTAATATGGAAAAAAAATTATATCAGGTATTTCATTACGTAATACATTTCGAAGGGTAACTAGACTAATTTCTTTTATATAAATAAATTAAAATGAAGAAAATATTTTAGCAAATTTGATTTTCAATTTTAATTATTTTCACAAACAGGAAATAACTGTCAATTAAATTTCCCACTTAAATATATTTTTATCTATAAAAACAATTGTGTATATTATAAATAATATATTAAATAACAGTATTTTTAAAATACAATACATATTTTAGAGCTAACAATATAAACTGCAAAGATTTTCATCAGCAAATTTCAAGCCAATCAATTTTTATCAAAACTGGTAAAAACAATTGGTTTTACTCAGGACTCTACATTCAGTATAGAGGAGCTCTACTGTTTCTTAAGGCAATCTCCTCATTGGTAACTCATACCTACTGACAATGGCTACAAAGACTAATGTTATTTATTCATTAGTTTCTCTCGCTGGCTACTAATATAACGCTATAGCTTTCATCTAACTAACGTCACTCTGAGAATGTGACATTTTAACACCTCTGGTTTTATGCTCTATGAAATGTTTTTGGTAGTAGGGTACTAAGTTCCAAGTTATTGGTTGGTTCTACAATTTCGGACACGTCAGAAAAGAAAATATTATAATTATTATTTAACTTCCATTCTAATTGGTATCATGGATACCAATTGAAATAAAAGTTAAATAATGATTATTATATAAAGATTTTAACGTGTATTAACTTTTGTTTCTCTCTCTAGTCTTTGCTTTATTTTCCTTTCTTCTTAGTTAATTTGCAGGTTCTTAGTCTTCATGAATTTAATTTGATCAAAATAAATAACAATTGCCTTTATAATTCAATAATTACAATTAAGTGGGATAAATGAAAGTCACGGTAACACAATCTAATATAATAAATCAATTGGTTTACACAGTATAAAGTTTGAGTAAAATAACGATTAATTAACTTGTGTTTTATTTCGTCATGAAATTGTGTTAGTAAGCTTGATTATAATAAGTCTATCGGCACTTAATTCACTCAGTCACTATTATGGAATGTTATTCAAGAGTTAACTGATCAAGAGTTCTAGATCGATAGAGCTTGAACACTTTATGTTAGACACACGGTGTACCGGCGAACACGTCAAGGAGTGACGATGAAGGAATAGAACTGAACAACTGAAATGATTCTAAATTGGGTTTTATAGGGAGGTTGAAGGCCAAATGCGCCCAGACTTTTCCCAGGTCTTGGGTGGTAAGTTCGGCTTTATCAAAGAGTTAAGAACGGCGACATAAAAGTTAATAATATAATTGAATTCGTGTTCTTGCATGAGTTTACATGAGTTTAGGTCTGAATAACATAGTCATAAATATGAGTCGATGTGAGTGTTCTCACATGAGTTTGGGACTGAATAACATAACCATAAATATGAGTTGGAATTTCCTAACACCTCTTCCTTGATTAGCTATTGAAGAGTAGTACATGATTATAAAGTTTATAATCTTGTTAAAGATTATAATCTTTATAAAGATTAAAATTATTTCTGCGTATTAACAATAGATCAATAGATTAATTAGGTCGATTGTTATAAGTAGATCGATTGTTAATAACGTGTTCGAAAATATGGAACCGTGCAATAACACAGAACTGACCCTAAAATAGGACATGTTGAATTTCTGAACCAATTGCTTCTAATAACCTCATCTGGATTATAATTTACCGTGAAATAATCACAAAAAATTGTCTCCGTTTTCTATGTCTACGAACGGTTCTTATTTCGAAACATGACTCGAAATAAGTACCACTTTTACTAAAGTGAGTTGTACTTAAAGCGAGGCTTGTCTGTATTTCAACTTTCAAGACATAGAATTCATTTCCTGTATCGGTGATAGAACCCCAGCTTTAATGAATAATATTCCTTTTTAAATAAATATCAATTATGCATCGTTGTCCTTTCATAATGTTATATACAAATATTGACAAATTATTGGAACTCTTAAGTTACTTTTGTCACAATATCGATATTTAAAGAATATATCTTATTTTGTTAAGTGTGTTCAGTCGGTAGAATACAGACCAGGAACGAAATTAGCATCCATGAGAAAAGATTCCAACGAAAGAAAGTGACTCTCTTGAGTTCACCAAGGGCAAGCAGCTCTAAATTATCGATAAAATGAAGAAAGAAAAAAATTGTGTGTATATGTATATTTGTAAATAGTACACGTTATAGTCAATCAATTAGGAATGTCATTCATACCTAGAAAACAACTAAATCCTATTTGGGAATTTAATTTTTAACATTAAGAAGAAAAAACCCTGGAAATATATCTGTTTTATCAATGGGGTTGTTGTCTAATAAAGTTATTTTAGTGTTTGAACTTACCTCATTGTCCATTTTATGATCATTTGCGCTAGGCCATTTTAACCACCCATTAATAAAATAGTTGTTATATTCACAAAAATGAATAAAACTTTATGAAAATATAATTGCAGATGGAAAAAGGTGATACTTGAAAAAATTGTACCTACAATAGTTTTTGAACTATACGAATTTATATTTGGGTTAACTTTTTTGTGGTTCACCCTGGCTGTATTTTAGATGCCATTTTTACTCATTAATTTATTACTCTGTTTTACCATCAATCCCGATGTGAACAATTCATGCAACATTATGTACCATCATTTATGAAGTTGTCAAAAATTCTGTTGACGTCAAAATGATGGTATAACGAGTTATTCATTTTTAAATTCAACTCAATAACGCGTAATGAAAAATTAGTGTAGTTACCCTTTGAATCTTAAATATGATCAGATTCTTCAAATTATATGATTCTTTGTATTAAAGGTAAATTCATCCCGTGGAAAAGGTTGAAATTATGGTAAAGGTAAATTATTTATCACGGTTCAAAAAAGTACGATAAAAAAGTATGCATTTCAAACTGATATGGAAAATTGTTTACTGCTTTGATAATTTCTATTAGGTAAATTGGGTAGGCATTTGTTTAGCGTTAGATTTTACTGTATTCCTTCATTAGCTGGATATCTTCTCAATTATTTTTGGGGGTGCTAGTCACTCATAATAATGAAGATCCTAATGATGTCTGTGGTGAAAACGATTGAAAGAGGGTATCATCGGCTGAGCTGGAGCTGTTGTAATTTGGAAAATAAATAATTTTTTCCTATTTATATATCCCTTCACGACCGGAATTAATCTCCAAAAGCTTAAATTCTATAAACTTCAAATCTGTCCAGCTAGTAGCCAATAAAAAGTTAATATATGAAATAATTTTAATTAGTTTTGAAATTTCCTAAATGTTTGTTTTCATGTGACGCGATAGTCACATTCGTCACTAGGCTCTACCCATTAAATTTATCACAACAAAGTCCTTTATATTTTATGTGACGAATTCGTCACGCACGGTCGTAAAGAGAAATTCTTTGTAAAGTTTCTGACTGTTTTAGAAAATAGAGCTATTTTCTTGAAGGAAGATTTAATAAATATTTATATGCATGAAATGGCTATTCAAATTATTATTATTTATATAGATTTCCCTTGAAATGAATTGTTTTCCCTGCCTATTATGATCCTTTGATTTATTTTTGCTTATGGAGTTAATGAATTTAATTGATTTGATGTGTAAAATAATAGCATTTAAAAGAATATACTAGAACGTTTATTATTTCTCTTTTCCATCTTTAAATGCGATCTCCTGTGCTTACTGTATTTATTTTCTTCACATTATTGGTTCAGAGTTTTTTTAAATTTGAGAAGTAAATTAATATATAGTCAATTTTTTTATAAACCTTAAATCAAAATAATAATTTACCAGATAGAATACTATTCAGAACTTTAGTTGTTCGAATATTCTCTTGTTCGAATGTGATTTTGTTCGGTTCGAGCCAATTGTGGCTATCATTCAAAGGATATCATTTTGATAACAGATTAAAATGATAAATCCTAAATTTACTCTTTTTAATAAATCTTGCCTTGTCCTTCTTGATATTTTTGGTAGCATCTGCCACACACGAGTCAGTCGACATGAACTCTTGAATGCATTCGCGTTTTGATAGACAAAAGCAATGAGCTTAAAAATAAGCTAATATTTTATTTTGTAAAATTTCAGTAAGCAGTCAAATTCAAAATAAATTCTATGTAAAACTATTACAGAGGGAAATTTACCCTATCTACTTTAAATCTTTGATCCTATTTTGTTGTTACTTCGCATATTAGAACTAGACAGAATGAATGTTATAAACAAGGAAAGCTTGTTACGAGTATATGAATAAAATTAATCGCACTTTCAGTTGTAGATTCAGTTTTAATTTATGTCTAGTCTAGTCTGGTGTGAAAGACTACATTGAACACAATGGTAGGCTAAAAAATCGGCATGAAGCTTATACCGTGTTTATAGAAATCACAAGCTAGACATCAGGTAAAAATTGGGATCCGGAAAATTGATCGAAAGCAATTGACCGAAAACAAATTATCGAAAGCAATTGATCGAATGGAAAATTGGTCGAATGGAAAATTTATCGAAAGGAAAATTGGTCGAATGGAAAATTGGTCGAATGGAAAATTGGTCGAATCGAAAATTTATCGAAAGGAAAATTGATCGAATGGAAAATTGGTCGAATGGAAAATTTATCGAAAGGAAAATTGGTCGAATGGAAAATTGGTCGAATGGAAAATTGGTCGAATGCAAAATTGGTCGAATGGAAAATTGGTCGAATGGAAAATTGATCGAATGGAAAATTGATCGAACGGAAAATTGATCGAAAGGAAAATTGGTCGAAAAGAAAATTGATCGAATGGAAAATTGATCGAAAGGAAATTTGGTCGAATGGAAAATTGATCTAAAAGGAAAATTGATCGCACAACAATTGATCGAATGGAGAATTGACCGAAACAAAATTGATCGAAAATGATATTGGATCTATTTACACTAATTAAAACCATGGATTACCAGGGACACTTACTTGCAATATATTACAGCTAGTAGATCTTGTTACCATGATTTATATATAACAATATATAATAATAATTTATATAATAATATGTAATAATAATTTATGTATAACATTTCTTCAATCAACTGCTTATCTATAACAGATAATTACATATATGCTTTGAAATATAATATAATTTGAAGAACTTCAAGTTTTCTTAGTTCTAGAATTTAGATAGTTCTAGATAACTTGTGAATTGAAAGTTAAATAATCAATTAATTTAGTATAGGTTTAACGTCTGTTTCGGAACCAAAAGCCATATCACTGACGGCAAAAGAGAATTAAATACAAGAGATAGGAAGAAGCAGTCAGAAAGGAAAGTGGATTCATGAACAAAGTCACTTAACACCGTCGGTGACAATACTCATAGATGCGGAAAAGCTACTCTGTGAGTGCGGTCACTTAAATGAAGCTGCATGATCTATTCGATCAATTATTTTCCTTTCGATCAATTGTTGTGCGATCAATTTTCCTTTCGACCAATTTTCATTTCGATCAATTTTCCTTTCGATCAATTTTCCATTCGATCAATTTTCCATTCGACCAATTTTCCATTCGACCAATTTTCCTTTCGACCAATTTTCCTTTTGATCAATTTTCCATTCGATCAATTGCTTTCGGTTAATTGCTTTCGATCAATTTTCCTAGACCCGTAAAAATTTATACCCTGTTTCACAAACACCACGTGTGAATAGATTAATGAGTTTTGTATGTCCACTAAGATTGGCTGATTTCTTCATGCGATTTTTCTTACAGCAGTATGGAAAAACAACTCGTTTGAAAGGGGCTTTGCGAATAAAGCCCCTTCACATGAGAGTTTTTTGTTACAGGTGTAATGAAAAAAACTGAAACCAAGTTGATGGATGTCTCTGACGATCCTCTACAACGTGGTTTTTGTGGGTGAAATCTGCTGAGAAGCTTATCATAGAGAGCAACTGGGGTTTCTTCAAGGAAACTCTTCACTTTCTGAATCACTGCTTCTGTTCTTTTTGGCTTTGTTGAATAGACCATGAAATCTTGTGAACTTTTTTTGGAAGTGAAGCATGAATTTTCTGCGTACTATCGCCCCTTGTATACGCTCCTGGATCGATTGAATTTCCCTTGGTGGAATTTTCCACCGGTTAAGTCTAATCTTCCATGGTGTGACTTTTTGCAGAGGAACTTACTGGTCACGGTCATTCTAATTGCAATGTATGTCAAATACGCAACACAAAAACAATACGTTAAACAAATAACTTCTCGTTAAATAGCGAAAAGCTCCAAACCTAATACTACCATCAATGTAGTTATTTTAATAATCCTCTCGATAACATATTGACTGCTGAGTGTACAGTATCATGTAATACAAAGACTCCATTGAGTATTATTTATGAGTCCAGTGAAGAACGTTATGTTCATTTATAATTGGCACTTTATAGTAATTAGATCTGTTGCCAAATGGTTTAATAGATACAGATTCTCGGGTATTTCTTGAACTCATTAAACGAATGTAATGGTATTGAATTCCATTAGAATCCTTTACTTTCTACGTAAGTAGGTAGTAGGGAGCTAATATAAAGACACTGAACAGAGTACCATAGTGTTAGTATTATTTCAGCGCTGTCAGTTAAAGTAGCATCAACGAATAAATCTTCCTTATACATCATAATTATTACTTCTTATTTTATAAAAATTATGGAAAAAGCGTCCGTATTTTTGATTCTTGCTTTCAGCAGTTTCTTCACAAGTCTCACCGGAGGTAAGAGAATTTATATCCATATTCTATTTTAGCCCATTATCTACCTCGCATAATTCTGATAATTGGATTATTTTTTATAAAACTTTAATTTATAGCATAAAGCAACCTTATAAACGCACTCAAGATATCAAAATAGTATTTTAAATATAAATATGAGAGGTATTGAGTGATATCATATGAATCATATGATATATTCTAAATGGATAAACGAAACACTAATGTATACGTATTATTTGATACTTATTGTCAAAGTATGAAACAAATTTTGTACCAAATCATAAATGCGATCACATATCAATTTTTTCAATTTCACAGAAAATTTTAACTAATTAGAGAATTAATTAATTCTAGTTAAGTTAATCCCTTCTAATCATGATAATTTAAAGAAACTACTGAGTTATGAAGCACTGAATGAAGAACCTAAGTTATGAAATGATCTTGAGTATGAAGTATTTTCTATGTCTAAATTATAGAAAACGATATACGGTATTAATTTCGTCTTAATTATCCCTCAAAATCATAGTTTTCTCAAAGATTTAAATCATAGAAAGCTATAAGTGTCCCTCAGTTATGAAGTGTCCCAGAAAAAAGTGTACCCATTTTTAAACTGCTTATTACAGCAACTACTGAATGTACAATTTTTTATTAAGTATCATTATGTTTGTTGGATCCTTCTCCATCCTCAGTTAAATTTTCATAAAGTTGTAGTTTCTTGTGAATATTATAACAATTTTATTAATGGGGGGTGAAAATGGCTACAAATGATCAGAAGACGGACAATGCGGTAAGTTAAATAATAAATATATATATATATATATATACCCCACAATAAAACAGATATATTTCCAGGTTTTAACAGCATTCAAAAACTATTCCTTTTATGAAATATTTCCGATTCGGAGAAATGTGTAAACGAAGGCACAAGTATATATTTTTACAATGGTCGTTTAGGTCACGAAATTACAATAAAATAAATTGGTTCAGCAGCTCCCATTAGAAAATAGAAATGTTTTTTTTAGACGAAATGAATTATATGTATATCTCAAAATCTGCAATCAATTGAATTACTAAGCATGATTCCATCAAAAAAATAGAAAAATAAAATAAAACTTCTTGAAACAGATTTTTTACGCAGTAGAAATTTTGTAAACTGGTTCTTGCAAAGACATGTTCGTTTTGTGGAATATATATTTTATATGAATGGAGAAGTTATTAATCATAATATTTGGCAATGTGTTTCTCAGAATATCTATCAACATTTTAATGTTGACGGACTTAGTCAATGGGGAAATTGAAATCGTAACTCTAGTTTTCATTTTGTAGGGGTGGCCTGAACCACCCTTGTTAAAATTTAAATTTGTGCCTTAATTTTGGTACTTAAACTCATTTCACCATATGGTAAAATTTAAAAAAATAGAATAGTTATTTGCAAGCTTCTAAAACCTGGAAATAAATCCATTTTATTATTGGCCAATGGGGTTATTGCTTAGGTGTATCGTCTGGTGGTTTTGCTAGTTACCAATAATACTAGTCCAATTGAGCTGAGATTTTTACATAACGTGTAAAATACTCCAAATCTTTGAAGTTGCTCTAGTAAATTTTTCATTTTGGCCCGCCCCCCACAAAAAAAAACTAAAGTCGAAAGATCTAAAGGTGAATCAGTTCTCTTAGAACTGATTTACCACAGTCTAAATTTTATAAGATCGTTTCTGCAAAGAAATGCTCGTTTTGGAGAAGATATCGTGATTGGTGATAGGACCAACTCCCATTGATCCTTTAGATTTGGCGCGGCTGCGATTTGAGTGAAAAGTTACCGAGATAATGGAGTAACAAAAAAAAAAAAAAAATCACAAAAAACACAAATAAATCAAAAATATAAGCAAAAAAAAAGGGAGCCAGGGAACTCAAAGGTCCCCAATGGCAACGATGAATCCATCTACCAAGAATGGGAGGATAAGCCCTATTTTAGCAGGGGGGGGGGTACTGTGGCACACCCTATCTTCCACCCCCCCTCCATTATTCAGTCTTTCCCCCCCCCACACTGACTTATAGTTGTCACACAAATATGAAACTTTTTGTACGTTTTCTCTGGAATGTTTACGAGGAAGCTAAAGTAAAAAGAAAAATCGGTAAAAACTGCAATAAACACTATACTAAAGATATTCTCCCATTTTTGACCGTTTGCGCAAAACAATTTTCACCACCCATTAATATAATTGTTATGATATTTTCTAAAATGAATAAAACTAAATGAAAATTTAAATTTTGTTGATAAATAGTTCAATAAACATAACGATTCCTGAAAGAAAACTATATCTTCATTAATTGTTGAAATAAACTAATTTAAAGTTGGGTACACTTTTTTTCTGAGTCACCCTGTAGACAATTTGATTTCTGTGGTTTCCGGTTGGTTTCTAATATTCACAGAATATAAAGTTGTACATTATGATAAGCATTCACAATTGTCATGTCCACAATTCGAATGAAAATAGGTCAATGCCACTCTTTAGTTCTTATTGTTGTTGTATATTTGCAGCACCACATAATCATGCTTATCGACATATGTATGTTCTGAAATTTATGAACACATGAGTTTGAATCCTGTGCTTTGTAATTTTAGCTAACGTTGCACTTAAGTTCCATTATTATTGTTAAATCAGCTGAGTGTTCCTCTTTTGTTTCTTTTTACATTTTTAACTTCAAAGTAAACAGGACAAACAAATTCAAACAAACAATATTAATGCTCAGTTATGATACTTTATTGATATTCTTTAACAATTCAATACCTCTCTCAAGAGCAATTTCACCACCCTCTACTTATGACCACCCTGTAGAAAATGATGCTAGAAAAATATCCACGGGGGAAAATTGCCACTGTGGAAAAACTGCCACTGGGAAAATTGCCACTGTGGAAAAACTGCCACTGGGAAAATTGCCACTGTGGAAAAACTGCCACTGGGAAAATTGCCACTGTGGGAAAACTGTCACTCTGGGACGAAATTGTATCCATGAGAGTAATTTAACTTGTCAAACAGTGTGAATATTTATTTACATAAAATTCAAATCATTTTGTTTTCAGTTTGATATTTTGTTTGTATAGACTATTATATTTTTAGTTTGAATGTTATTGTATTATATAGGGGCAATTTCCCCACAGTGGCAGTTTTCTCGATTGCAATTTCCCCACAGTGGCAGTTTTCCCAGTGGTAGTTTTCCCAGTGGCAATTTTCTGCGCACGGTAGAAAACTATTAAGGAAACAGAAACAAACGAAAATGTGGTTAGCTATAACTGACAAAATTCTGCATTGGCGAAAGGAAACCACAGGGAGATACGTTTTCTTTTTAAAGTTATGGCGTACCCGCTTTATTTGACTCCTACTGTATTGTGAACTAGTTCTAGTTCATGAGGATAATAACGAGGAGTTCTAATTGCATAACTCATCTATAATGAAGTACTGTATAAGTGACCCATCTCATGTTTTAGTGTCCAGAAAAGTGGAGAATTGCTACCCTATATAGTGTATAATGAATGAATTTTCCAAAAAGAAAAATATTTTATTGTGGTTCGTCAAATTTGCAATCACTTCCTCCCAATGATCCCATATTAGAGGGCAAATTTTAGAGCCTATATAATTCTTTTGTACTACATCTACTATTGATTTTGAGTATTCAATTGTGTTATAAATGTTACTTCACCATATACCATCTAGTATTAACTTTTAATGTGTCATATAATGACTTTTTGTGAAATTTCATATCGAAACATTTCGGAGTCAAATTCTGGTAAGTTTCAATATATTTAGGTTTCGTTGAATTAGCAGTGAAAAAGCCGTAAGATGCAGTAAATTTAGGTTTACTTATATTATTTTTTACTAACTGAATTTTTTGAGACAATGCTGACATAATATTATAATGATTATAGATTAAATTTGAATCCAGAACGCGTACATGTTACAATATACACATTGTATGAATGATAAAATTTGTAGATTCATTAATGGAATCTAAATGAATAGATATTAATTACGATATTTTTGTCAACAGTTGAAGGAGTAAAACTCCCAGAGTTATTCACGACAGACGACAGCTCCGTCTATATTCCTTGTAATGTTGACAAAGGAACAAATACGGTAATTATTCAGCCCACCATTATGAAGTAGAGTCCTGTAGTTAACTATTGAATAGTTTGTATATTTCGTTAAATTAGCAAAACCTAGAATGGTAAATACTCGGACTCTTACAGTTTCGGAATATTCCGAGTTCTGAGGCATTCTCCAGTTATTATTGTCTTTTCTCACCTAGGAATACGTGACTCCAATCTCCTGGACTCGCGTTGGATCTGACGGCTTTGTAGAGACCATGATTGCTCCAAATGAACCTGCTTTTGTGCCACGAGTTAATGTGAAATTATTTCCAAGTCGGTCAAACAACTTCCCACTTCTTCTAGTTAGCAAAATGGTTCATTCCTTGTCAGGGATCTACACTTGTTACACTGATAATGGAAACGCTAGTACTTTGGTTCATGTTTTGAATGGTGAGCATATTTGGAATAATTACATTAAATATTTGTCCGATTGAAATCAAGAAAAATGCATTATGTGGCCGATAAAAGTGTACATTTTCAACTATTAACTATTACTATGAATGGGATCAGCAATTGAAACAAGATCATTGGTAGAAAACGAAGTTAAAGGTTATTTAATAACTTGTATAATTATTTGCTATTGTGTTATAATCATTATCCTGTTAAATTATAAAATGGAAGGATGAATTTAAACAAACACTTAATATTGGATTATCTTAGATAAAGAAAATTATTATTGGATTTATAGAAGGTATTTTAACACGAAAAAAGAAGATTTGATAAAATCCTTTATAAACTTCAGTACAAAACTACCTTTCAGAAATACCTCCTGTTTCTTCTTGTTCTGAGGGTTTCGATTTGGTACAAGGAAGGTGCATCTACTTCCACAACCAAAAACTGAATTGGAAAAACGCATATTATGAATGTGCTAAAAAAACCAGCAGCCTCCTCACATTCAAAGGTGTCAAGGATTTGATGTCCTTCTTGCTCAATCTTCAAAAGTCAGGTTCGAATAAAGTATATAGAAATATCCCTGTGAGAAAATGTTTGTCACTAATCGTCTACTTTCTATCAGGGATTACAGTCAATGATTTAACGAAAATTAGATTGTAATTCAAGACACTTATATAATAGGATAATAATAATAGGATAATAGATTTATTGAAAAAAACAGTACAAAATTACAATTTGTTATAATTTTTCTTCAATTCAAGCCCTTTTATAGATCTAAATAGATCTTTTGAGCAATTAAATATTAAATAACAGAAAAAAGGAGAAAGAAAGAGAACAGAAGAAAGAAAAGAAAAAAAAACACAGAGCAGAACATAGGTAAACATGTTTAAGCATTTTTAGAATTTTAGCTTAACATTTTTAGGGTGAATGAATGTAATTACCAATAAAATAGTACTTCAGTTCAATTTTTTTTTTAGTATTTTAACATTTTTTATATTTTCTGGAATTTTATTAAATTTATATGGTAGTGCATAAGATAGGGAACGCTGTGCAATGGACAGTCTTTGAAATTGGGGAATAAAGTAGGTAGTACTATTTCTGGTATTATGGCCATGAATTGAAACAGTGAAAGTATCCTTTCTCTTATAAGCTAGAATGTAACATAAGTAATTATGAATATCATATATGTTCAATACTGCCGTACGGTGGAATAGAGGATCAGAGTGCTCGAGGTAGTCACTATGAGTTATAATACGCACAGCTTTTTTTGCAAAAGAAATAATTTATTTAAGTGTTGAGCGGCTGGTCCTCCCCACACAACATTGCAATATATGAGTAATGGGTACACCAGGGCATTATATACATTTAACAAGACACTATCAGGTACAAACAATGACATCCTATATAACACACCTATATTTTCTTATATTTTGTTACAAACATTATTGATGTGGCTCTCAAATGATAAAGCATTATCTTTAGTGACACCAAGATATTTAGTTACAGATTCAAATTTGACACAACTTTGAGATATATATATAATTTATTGTTATGATTTATGTCATTTCTACGGTTAGAGAATATTGAAGCTATGGTTTTTTCAATGTTAAGGGACAGTCTATTGCGTAGTAACCATATATTGATTCTTGACAGTTCCCTATTAAAATTACTTAGTAAACTACTATAATCCGAATCTGAATGAATGAAGACTGTGTCATCAGCGAATAAAATAGTTTCAAGGATATTAGTTGTGGAAGGTAGGTCATTGATGTATAATGTGAAAAACAGACATCCTAATTAACACTGAACCCTGGGGAATAGAAATATTGATGGTAGTTTTACTAGATGTTACATCTCCTATCCTCACATACTGCTTTCTATCCCTCAAATAACTACTGAGCCAACTCAAAGCTACACATCGAAATCCATATTTGTAAAGTTTTGATAATAATATTGTGTGGTCTACCGTGTCGTAGGCCTTGCATAAATCTATGAATAAACCGACACTGTGCTCTCTTGCATTTAATTTACTATAAATGTAGTCAGTGAGAGTACCAACCGCATCACAAGTAGGTTTTCCCATTTGAAAACCAAATTGATATGGAGATACAATATTAAACTTGGTTAGAAATTTAGACATGCGATTTGACATAGCTTTTTCAAAAAATTTGCTGAATAGACGCAATACAGAAATAGGTCTATAATTAGAAAAGTTTGTAGGGCCTACATTGAAAGATTCGTTAATTAGGGTACATAAAGGTTCAGATACAAGTTTGCATATGGTTTTTAACAGTTTTGTAGATATATTATCTCTACCATACCCGCTATTCTTTAATTTGAGTATAATCCTCTCGCATTCCCCGGGTGTTACAGGGAGCAAATAAAAGGAATTTCCTTGCATGGGTACCAGTGATGAGGGTGACACATCATCAGGGGGATCAAGTTCTCATTCAAGTTTATACGCAACGGTAGCAAAGTGGTCGTTAAAGGCAGTTGCTATATCATACTTATTAGTTATATTAACATCATTTCTCACAACACTATCCACAGATTTCATCCTCCCACTTCCCCGACCCATCACATCCCTTATACCCGCCCAGTACTTTCTCATGTCCCGCCCATGCCTCTGAAAGCAGTTATGAAAATAATCTCTCTTTGCCTTTCTGATAATTGAGTTACATTTATTTTTAAAGAAATTATTCAAGTTTTTACTAATTACTCCTCGTTTGTAGAGCATGAAATAGTATGATTTATTTTTCACTTGATCCAATACATCATCAGATAGCCACGGTTTACTTAATCTTTTTTCTGTTATATATTTTATTTTGAGAGGGCAGTTTTTTATATACATTTTATTTAATGAATCATTAAAATATTTCAATTTACTATTTAAATCATTATAGTGATCAAAGTTCCATACAAAATGTGATAATCCTCGTTTGAAATTATTTAGGTTTTCTTGTGATCGGTCTCTAAATGAGATTTTAACTTTATCATCAGGAAGTTTAGAAAGAATAGGCATCTGCATGAAAATCCCACTGTGGTCAGTAATATCAATTTCCAACACCCAAAAGCACAAGCAGTCAAAAAATTCACCCAAATGTGGTCAAGCAAGGTTGGGGCTGCATTGTCGACATTAGCAGGGAACCTCGTCGGATATTTGATGAGTGGTATTAAATGGGAATACTGCATCTTGGTTGTAAAATCAAAACTGACTCAATCACATATTGCATAACAAATTTATATTAAAATCCCCGACAACACACAATCTACTCCTACCCCCCAAACACCCACCCTCGACAACATCTATTAACTCCATCACAAACTGCTCTACTGTGCCAGAGTGTGGCCTATAGACACCCACCACGTCCAATAGAACAGTCCCAACATTAATTTTTATACAACATGTTTCAATATTAACATTACAAAGAGATGAATCCCTGTAAACAACTGGGCAGTATTTAAACCTACAATAAATGGAAACACCACCACTCCTAGCCCCCTCTCTTACAGTATGAAAAGCTTCGTAACCACTAATATTAGCGAAGTTAATGTCACTTGGATTGAGCAACGTTTCAGTTAGAACTAATACATCTGGTTGTATTTTCATAGCAGACAGAGTGGCTATCAATTCATCCCTATGTCTAAAAAACTACGAATGTTCAATGAAAAAAGCAGAATATTGGAGCCCTGATCACTCACAATAGTGTCGTAAAACTGTTCGATAGTAAACACATTGACATTCATAAAATTATCGAAATAATTTACTTCAGGATCGATGTTTTGTAAAAAATTATCCTCTAAGTCCTCCATAAAAAGGTGAGGATCTTCAAATGGCAAAATGCTGGTAAACAGTTACATAGAATTACAAACAAACATATACATACACAAAAAAGAAAAACTTACATTAGTGGAACCCAAGAGAAAATCTAATTGTATCTCGAAGTATAAAATAGATTGCCATATTCCACACAACAAAACCGTATACACGAATGCACATATACCAGATATATGAGATTGTGACATTGGTTCAGGGTACCCCAAACAAAATAATAATTCATTAAAGTGGTAAACATTCACACCAATAAAAGTACAATACAATAACAAAATAATATTCCAGCTAAATAGCACAGTGATAACCACTTCACAACAGCCTATCCTAATTGTAAACAACAGTACACAAGAATCAGAAGCACACACATAATACACACAGCCATTCACACCGTTCAAAAGGAAAATATGTACAATTCATGAGCAGAGAATCCTCATAAGTACAGCAAAACATCGCTGCATATTCCTCACCAAGTCTTAAAAAACATTTGAGATATCCAAAAGTATACATGACATTTATGATGAATAGCTGTCAATTAGAAGAGTCATCCAAAAGCTTCTCAGAAGTAACACCAAGGTGCTTTGTACATATTTCCTCTAGCTTGGTGTGAGTGTTCACAAATAATTTAATAGAGTTGTCGCTATTTGGAGACAGCTTAATCCACACATAGACTCTATTATCGCGTGATCCATATGCTGTCACTGTATTACTAAACTTGCGTTTAGCCCGTCTTAGGGCAAATAAGATAGATGAGCGAGATGGTGTCAGATTATCGTTCGAATAAAACTTATCTGGTTTCACAGTTCGTCCCGCTATGATAAGATCATTTTTTAGGTCGCGTCGGTAGAATTTTAAGAGTATGTTTCTCCGATCAGTGGCTCCAGATTGTTGATTTTTTCTAATCCTGATGGTGGTGCAGACATCTTCCGGAGACAGATTAATTTTAAGATTTTCCCTTATAAGTTTACATGCAGTTGTAGTTACAGTCTCGCCTGGAGATGAGGTAGTAACAGCATTCCCAGATAGAATAACAGAGTCAGCTCTTCTTAAATTTTCAATTTCATCGAGTCGTTCTTTTATCTCGGAGTTCTCCTTTTTAGTAGTGTGATCTCCTTATTCATTTGCTCAACTCTTTCATCACGTTCATTCAGCTTTGACACAATTTCCTGTTTCATCTCGTGAAGTAGATTCTCGAAATGAAATGTCATGTACTCAACTAAGGCCTTGCCCTCCTCAGGAATTGAATCAAGGGTAGGATTAATTCTGAGCGTCCGTATCTCGAAGATGAAACTTTTATTTAGCTAACACAACAGTAATTAGCACAAGAAGCTCTATAAACACTGTAGTAATCCTAGACTAATGTTCAGTCACGGAACAGCATCACAGCACATAAATAAACAGGAGCAACACGCACGTCTGTGTGAACGAAGTCTAATTTGTTCAGTTTCCTTTTCAGGACCTACACACATCGAGTTTCCTTTATGGGCAGGGTACGCTACGTTTGATGAGAGTAACAGCAGTTTCGGCCCACTGCGGAATGATGCTCAGGTGAAGAAAAATATTTTATTTAACAAAACAGCGAGTATCGTTAAAATGATAAATATGGTAAAATCTAAAATTGAATACAATCTATAACAGATTGCAACAGTTTCATACTCCTTCCCTTACTTGAGTGAAGTCATATCATTGATTACGTATAGAATACATCTCGCTGAAACTCAGAAAAATGTTCTTTAGTCATTATTCCAATCGATTGCAATATTTCTTATATACGTACTTTTCAAAATTTATATCTGAAACCACCTTCTATCAACACTGTTCTTATTCTGATGTTTCGTTTACAGGTCTCACCTATGTTGAACCAGCATGGTGGGATATTGACCAACTGCGGTTTCCTGACTTCTGTCAAGTACGCTGGAATTGTTGGAGAAGTTAGCAAGTCGTGCGATTCGAAGGAATACCACTTCCTTTGCGAACAGCCAACTCTCTGATTATTCATTTTATATCGCACATATATTATGACAGCACTCACAGAGTATCAGTTAATTTCACTCCCGCTGATTGATGCGACAGAATGATCTTCTCGATTACTTATTTGATGAGTTCTTCGGAACATTGTTTTGTGAGATTTCGAGGAACAGTTTAATTCAAAGAATATTTTATTGCATAAAATTATCCATTTTATTTACTCTCTTCTATTATATTATGTGGTATAGCTACCGCCTGTTATATAAAATACCTATAACTACTGTATACAGAATGCTGTAATTATTCTGGAAAGGGATAAAACACCGAATATAAAACTAGTTTATTTTTGATTGGTGCTTGGTAGGTTAAATTAATATTATATACTGAATGGTGTATAATTTCAATTGTTAATTAATAGGAGTAATCAAACTAATCATTCAATTACTAAAAATTAGAATATACACATTATTTTTTAGCACATAAAACATACACATTAACCTTAATTACATGTTGTATTTCAAAAATTATTTCTATTCGAAATAACGAATTAATAATAGATATATATGATAAAAAAAAGATGGAAAACATTTAAAATATTTACTTTTATAAATAATTTTAATATATCTTAATATCATCAAATTAAATTAAAATGTAATTCCAATGTATCAATTAAATATTAATATAAAGTGTTTTTTTATTGAAAATTGGAGACAATTATCTGGCTCATGACTGTAGAAAAGCTACAATGAGATGGTGATGAATTAATCACCAGCAGAGTGTAATACAAATTTATAGTTCAGTTTGTCTGTTATACAGGGTGGCGCAAAAAAAAAAAGGAAACCCCTTTTCAAACTAGTTATTTTTACAAACTATCTTAGCTAGAAATTGTTTTTTATTGCTTTCTTCAATAAATATCCTTAATTAAATAGGGTTTGCGGGAGGACGAAATATACGAAAAAAATCACAATAGGTATAATTTATTTCATATGAATGTAAAAACATCAAATTATATTATTTTCTGCAGCAAATAAAAGACAATTAAAACCTTAATTATTATTTGAGAATTGATGTTTGATATAAAATTGATATCTTTTATGAAATCAGTTCACCATTAATTTGTATCTCCTATTCCAAACCTTCAAAATGCAGCTTTCAAAAGAACAGAGTTTTTTTGTGACAAGTTATTTAAACACTGAAAGCTTTAAACCAGTGGTTCTTAAAGTATTTTTTTCGCGCACCCTTTACTTTTCTCATTCACCCCCTGAGCATTGTATTGCATTGGAATAGATTGAAAAGCTACATTTAGAATATATTTGGTTACTATGATTTGAGAATTAAATATGCAAATTGAAAAATTAAGGAAAATGATTGTTTTATTTACATAATGTAAAAATTATTTTTTTAAGTAAGGAAAATAAAAATCCATTCGAAATTAAAGAAAACCATATAATTTGTTATAATAATGCAGTATATTGCAACGTAGTTCTATAAATATTTAGAAATGAGCAGTTGTAAATTAATAAAATATAACATCAATTACGGGGTAGCTACACTTGCATATAATCCCGACACTGAAAGAAAAATTCGATATAGAAAGGTACAGTTTTTTGTTTACAATATGTTTATACAATCGCAACATAACCTCATATCGCAACAGTTTGAGGAAAATATACTTCATGTATATTCTGCATGATATTAATAGCAAGAACCGAACTTATAAACAACAGCCATCTCATGCACCCCCTGTAAACAATCCAGGCCCCAAAGGGGTGCCGCGCACCCCAGTTTAAGATCCACTGCTTTAAACAGATTGAATCTCTTTTTGAACACAGCTTCCTGAAAGATTTTCACCAACTATAAAACCATATTGACTTATATGAATAAGATCCAAACTGAAAAAACAACTTTATTTTGAACAAAATGCGATTAGATCGCAGGAGAACAGAACGAACACATGAAAACATTAATCTTATTCAAGAACAATTTATTGAGAATTCAAAAATATCAATCAGTAGGAATGAATTTGACATCACTAAAGACATATTTCACCGAATTGTTAAACACGATGTGAAGTATCATCCTTTCAAGAAGCATGTAATGTTCGAACTGATTTACCACAGTTCAAGATGGTTTCTGCAAGGAAATGCTGGTTTTGGAGAAGACTTCGTGATTTGTGATGATGTATTTCCATGAATGAAAGAGTCGATAAACAAAAGATAAATTGAATGAAAAATGTACTTTTTTTTTAAATTTTACTATTACCACATGGAAATAAATTATACCTATTCTGAAGTCTTTTTGTGTTTTTGATCCTCGCGCGAGCCCTTTTTATTTAAATTTTTGCAATTCACTGCAAGATGTTTAATTTTAGTCGTATGTTTACCATAATTTCATGAACGATGCAGAAAAACTGCACAAATAAAACTTTGTTTTTAGAAAAATTCTAACTTTAATAGTATGTAAAATATAGTAATTTGAAAAGGAGTAATTTTTTTAACGCCATCCTGTATATTATTGGTAAATAGGAAAATATTATATAATTAGATATGTTAGTTGCGATCGAAAATATGGAACTAATCAATAACTCGGAAGTTAGTTACCCAATGAATCAGACTGTTTGTACTTTAAAATTGTATTACTTTTATTTTGTGAACAGAATTGTAATAAACCAATTTGAAAAAATCACATAATCAGCTGTTTAAATTTTTAAACAATAACGAAATTTTAAACAATAACTGTAATCGGGCCGATATACACGAAAAAGATTTAGATTAACTATTAAAATAAAATGTAAACTTAAATTTAATGTACTATAAAATTATAATCTAGAACATTAATAAAAACAAAAAAGAAACAGTGCAAAGTTATCGATATCGTGCGCATGCGCTGTATCATTAATTTTGTGGTACCTAAGATTTTCATTTGAAGATGGCGATGCAGTTGAGTATTGAATAAATTAATTTAAATTTTTTTTAAATAAATCATCTCATTCAATAATAAACGTACCCCAATCGATATCAATAAGAGAGAAATAGATTGCCTCTATAATAGGAGTACTGTCCCTGTTAAACTTAAATGAAAATTAAAAATAAATTTAATTGTACATATACAGGCATCCCCCGCTTTAGTTACCAAATCACAACTCAGTTTAGTTACCAAACGGTAACTAAAGTGAATAAAAGTAGAGATTTATAATTGTCACTCCTTAATTTAGAACTCATTTCCTATGATTTATAGGAAAAACAATATTATTAGAGCAAGCATATTCTTAATAATATACGGTCTTTCATTGTTGCAGTGTTGGATATTGTGTGAGAATGTGGGAGATTGTCCCCGGATCCGTGGAGCAGTACTCACACAGATCCGAGTCCGCCCTCCCAATTCTCTGCTTGTAAGAAGGGAGAGAAGGGTGATGTCCAATTCGGACACGAGACAGGGTTACCCTGTCCCGACGCGAGAGGTGGACCTCACTAGAGTCGATAGGGGGAGGCCTAACTCCTAGAAGGGAGTTAGGTGGGAAGGAGGAAATAGCTCTGTCTGTGAGTGTGGTGTGTATATGTTTTTGTAGTGAAGTGTTGGGTGGGGTGTCTGGGAGTGTGTTGAAGATGTTTATGTAGCCTGTGGCTGGTGTAAGGTGTATGTTTCGTGGAGTCATTCGCTCAATTTGCATGTAGTGTAATGGATGAGAGGGGCTTAGTGTGGAGGTGTAGAAGTGGGTTCTAGGTATATTCCACCCCGGTAAATTCCACCCGGTATATTTCACCCCGGTATTTTCCACCCCGGGTATATTCCATCCCAATTCCACCCCTGTGACAATGCTCATTTAGGTGACAATAAAAATCCATGTATTTTTTTTAGATTGCCATTAGTTAGATAATTCGCACCGATGAAAAAATAACTCAGACAATATCCTGAGACATTTGAACAATATTTAGAGGTAGCTGAAGTCAATTAAAATTTTATCCTTATAAAGTCACAAATTTTCCTAACATGGTATTATTTCAAAGCTTACATGTTGAACAGGTGATGTTAATTCCTTTTTAACATGAAACCGCATATGTTCTCTTACAACAATGGTTGGATGAGGTGTGGATTCTGGAAGGGGCGACTGGCAGAGACAACCAACTAAATCAATGTTTTCGCTCTTTGCTAATAAGTTGCTGTTTTGGATTCTAAGACCAAATTTTCCGTATACAAAATCTCTCAATGTAAAAATGCAATAATCCCCCAGTATTAAAACACTGTACAATAATCCTCACCTCCCCATAGAAAACCTCCTGGTCAAAAAAAAAAAAAAAAAAAAAAAAACGTAAAAAGAGTCTTCGGTCAATTACCACCACTTTTATAAGAAGTTAAAATACCAAAATCAAAATGAAATAAATATAACAAGAAGTACTCTAAATATATGACCTCATCTCATTGTTAATATCGCCTTTGCGTTGGCGATATTGTAGAAAATTAGCTTGTGATTGAAAATCGAAATATATTTACTGATAAGAAGCGTTCACACAAAATTTCTTTCTGCTGTTCTGTTACATGTGTAGTGAAAAATTTACAGCTTGTGATTAGCCAGCAAAAAGTTCAATTTGATACAGTGAAAATGCAAGTTACTTAGTATTATAAATAATATTTATAAATGACTAATATTAATGATTAACCAAACCTAACCTGTAAAGTGGGGTGGAATATACCCCTCATTTCCATGTGTGTAGCAAGCAGAAGGACTCGTGTCTCTTCGTGGAGGTGTGTTGTGGGTGTTGTTTGTGTGCCGCCGGTGGCAATCCGGAGTGAAGTGTTTTGTGTACGCTGGAGTTTGTGTAGGTGTGTGTTGGCTGTGTCAGGTCACCAAGCTGCGTGGATCTAATGAACTGTTTGTATAGTGTTGTTGTGTCTTCCTTGGAGTGTCCGTAAGTAGTGTGAGTGAGGGCGCAGACGTTCAGTCTGTTTTTGGCTCTGTTGTTGGTGTCGTTATATATGTGGTGTTTAAACGTCATGCCGCGGTCAAGTGTGACTCCAAGGATTTTAGGCGTGTTGTTCATGGGAAGGGGAGTGTTGTTAAGTGTTATGTTTGGATGGGTATTGTATTCACGAGTATGTGGGGAGATGAGTGTGAGGGAGGATTTGTTTACGGAGACCTTTAGTCTGTTTGTTTCTGGCCAGTTTTCTAGTGAGTAGATGTATGTTTGTAAATTGTTGGCTGCGGTCTCGTATTTGGGGTGTTGCGACATGATGGTGACATCATCCGCATATGTAAGGGTGTGTACCGAGGTGTTTGTTGGCATGGGAAGGTCGTGGAAGTATAAATTGAAAAGAGTAGGTGAGAGAACGGAGCCCTGCGGTACTCCGTCAGTGTAATGTCGTGTTCTGGAGGACTTGCCGTTGTAGAGTGTTTTGTCAGAGCGGCCTGAGAGGTAATTGGCAAGCCATTTTTTAAACGAGTCGTGGATGTGAGTGTTGCGTATTTTGTTAATGAGTGGGTGTCGTGGAACTGTATCGAAGGCTTTACTTATGTCAATGGCAGTTATAAGTGTCCTACTTGCAGGTTTGTTAGAGTTCAAGCTTTTGAGTCTTGTTTGTGTGAGGTGGGTAAGGAGAGTAGATGTGGAGTGTTCGGATCTGAAGCCATGTTGTGAGGGGGATAGTGGGATATGTAGTGTTATGTTGTTGAGAACCAGCTTCTCGAGTATTTTGGAGGGTGTAGAGAGTAAGGAAATAGGTCTATATGAGGCTGGATCTGTGGGGGGTTTGTTGGACTTCAGAATCGGGATGATCTTGGCTTGTTTCCATGTGTTGGGAATACTATTGTTTTGAACTGAGTAGTTGAAGATGTCTGTGAAGACCCTGATGGCGTGTGGTCCTAGATGTTTGTTAGATATTCCATCAATGCCAGTGGAGGGAGTGTTCTTAGTAGCCCGGATAGCCTTGGTGACCATTGCCGGGGTGAAAGGAGGTGTAGGGAGATAATTGGTGCATGTTCTGTGCATGCAACGCAGTATTTTCCTATCTATTGGGCGTGTGGGTTACCTACTTGTATTAGAATAATGTTTGTTAAGAGCGTTCGCCTGCTGTGTGTCGGTGAGTATTGTGTTGTTGTGTGTAAGGGACTCGTGTGTTTTTGGTTTGTCTATGTATTTGTTATTAAGTCCCCTAATGATTTTCCAGAGTTTGTTTGCGTCTGAGCGGAAATTAATAGCGTTTAGTTCGTTTTGCCATATGTTCTGTTGTTGTGTTTTAATTTCCGCTTCAATGTCAGTGTTGAGTAGTTGTATGCGTGTTATGGTATCATGTGTGGGTGTGAGAGTGCGAAGGTGTTTCCTAATCTGTATTAAGTGTTTTATGTTTGGTGTGAAGGTGGGGTTAAAGTGTCAGATGTTACCTGTGGGTATAAAGTGTTTGTTTGCGGTAGTGATTATGCTTGCGGCTGCATCTATGGAAGAGAAGTTGTTTAAGTTAAAGTGTTCTAGTTGGTTTTCCACAGATGCAGTAAATTCGTTCCAGTGTGCTTTTTTGTAGTTAGTGAAAGTGTGCCGTTGTTTGTATGGGTTAAGAGGTGCGTGTAGGTTGTATGTGATGAGTATGGGAAGGTGGTCTGAACTAAGCGCGTGCAGTGTTTTCCACGAGGAATGGAGTGTGATATCGGGATAGGCAAATGTGATGTCGTGAGATGTTGGTTGTGTGTGTATGTTAAATGGTTTTCATATAGGTGTGTGTGCGTTGTTGAGTATAATGTGTGTGTCGAGTTGTGTAGTGATTGTGTCGGCTCGAGTGTCTGATTGTTGTGTGGTGAGCCAGGTAGGGTCGTGAGCGCTGAAATCCCCCAGGATGAGAGAGTAAGTGAGGGTATTAAGGTGTTCTAGATGTGGCGTGTATCCTGGGGGTGTGGAGTCTGTGGGGGTATATAAATGTTTGTTATGTTGTATGTGCGTTTGTGTATCTGTATACCTATAGACTGTAATTCGAGTGTGGGATCAAGTGGCATTCGTGAGAGTGTTTCGGCAGTTGTGCAGGGTGAAGGGTATGTTTTTGTGGATCAGTGTGATGAGGCCCCCTCCGCCTCGTGTAGGCCGATCGTTTCTGAGTGTTGTGTATCTAGGAAACTTTGGTGTGATTTTGTTACTGGTGAGTTTTGTTTCCTGGATAGTGGCTATATGTATGTGGTGTTCGTGTAGCAGTGTCTTGAGTTGCATGTAGGGTCGGGAGGGGCGAATCTCGCGCAGCAGCACACGGGGCGAATCTTGCGCACCACATGTTTAAAGGGCTATGAATATGCTAGCCCAATAACAAAAATAGTCATAGACCGGCTCAAATATGTAGTAACTCTGTATAAATTAAAACCGCTTACAGGCATTTATTCATAGTTGAAATAAATCACATTTAAGACCATATGAAATGTACCTAGTCGAAAATTCATTTTACCGTATTACAATAAAAAAATAAATTTGTCATAAAAAAATTTCTATCCCAGATAATGACCTGAAGTTTTTAGTGCAAGATGATCATTGACTTTGGTTGCCTCAGTTAAAATTACAAGGTTCTAGACTTTATATTTTTTTATTTAGCGGAGTTTTTCCGTGCGCAACTATTCGCCCCACCATTATTTGGCGGGGCGAATATTGCGCACTGTAGAAATTTATTTTTAGGCCATTGAACAGTTTTTAATGCTTAATATTACTCTATATATATATGTCAGTGTAGGAAGGCAACAGGTTATTATTGAGACAAGTTTCATTGAAACGTCGATGAGCCTTTCGAGTTACTAATTTTATGGATGCTTTTCCCAAGTTTCTGAATAGGTGTTTAATTTCATTAGTTGATATTTTTAGAATAATTTTCGACAACCAGATGGTTAAAAACTTTTGAGTGGGCATTTAAGATTTTTATTAAAAAAAAAAAAAATGACAAGAGTTAAAATGTTGCAACGTTTCGAAAAAATACTTTTTTCATCATCAGGCTAAAAACATTTATCTGAAATAACATGAAGAGTTTAATATATAGTTAATGAATGAATTTACTAAATTATTGAGTTATTTCAAGATTGAATATGGAAAATAAAAAGTATAAAGTAAAGAAAAAAAAAAAGATTATATAGATTGTACGGTAATATGAATTGATCGGTAATATGGATTGATCGGTAATATAAATTGATCGGTAATATGAGAGCTGACATAATGAAAACTATATTATAGAGGAGAAAAGAAAGTGAATCACATACTGTAAAATAGAAAGAATGACAGAGAGAAAAAAAATACTATAATATGGAATGACTAATAAAAAATGCAAACTAAATAATATGGAACTGAGTACAAGGGACACATGTTAACTGTATGATGGTGAAAGTTTAAATGACTGAAAGAGGAGCAAGAAATGACATTTTTAGGATCAGGTAGGCGATGCTTGTTAAAAATATATGTAGAATTCTTGTATCGCCTTCGTTCTTGTTATTGATGGGTGGTTTTTCGTTTTTGATGAATAATGCTTCTGCCAGTTGTAGCTCGGATTTGTTGGTGGATCTATGGAGGATGCTCATAAGTGGGAGAATATCTGCAGTTTTTATCTTCTTTTGATGTTCTTCAATATTATGCTTCTTGATGCTGCCGTTTTGAGTGTGTGAAAGTGCACGCTGTTTGAGAGTAGTCGTGGTATAGCCTATGTAGTATTTTGAGG